>JAGFPH010002348.1:77572-106410 GCA_018207615.1 Philaenus spumarius | reverse complement strand
TTTTGTTGTATTTACTATTTGTTATGCTATTGTTATCACTTAATATTTGACCTTGAATATTTCCATTTTAGGTTTATTAATTGGGTTTAGGTCATTCATACTATTAATTTCAAACAAATCAACAAAATGTTTCCTTAAATTTTTGTATATGCAAGTACAGTACATCTTTTTATAATGAATAACTATGAATTTACTGTCGATAAAAAAGGTTTTACTATAAAAATTTGCACCTCAAGATTCCCTAAAGTGTATATGTAATCCCATGAAAGATTGTATATTTTCCGTTCACCCAATAGTCGTGTAGGGTGATGTTTTTAAGAAGCTTGTCACTGGCGAAATCGAATCGCTGTAGGGATGCCGGGCGCTTCGGTGTCAGTGACGTCATAGCCACCAACGACCTGCGCGTGACACATACCGTCTTGTTCTAGTTACCGTGAACGCAACTGGATAAGTTTCCATCGAAACTACTAGACCATCCACCCTAGTCTTGATTTAGCAGCCTCAGACCTTCATCTTTTACCAAAACATAAGAAATTTGTTGGTGGAAAGTGATTGCAGAATGATGACGCGTTGAAAGAAACTTTTACTGACTGGAATAAATGACGGTATTCAAAAGCTGGTGCCACGATTTAACAAGTGTTTAGTTATTAAGGGTGACTATGTTCGAAAATATATAATATTCGTAAATCATTTTTTTCTTGTATATACAGAACGGGTTTACTTCAAAAACGATCCTCCTAATTTCCTAGTTTCTTTAATTAATTTACCGGTTACTTCCAGGTTAAATATCTGTAAAACATTCCGGTATCCGTTTCACCGGACCCTTGTTGCTGTAGCTTCCTTCCCGCAATACTGATGCAAAACGTGAAGGAAACAAAACCGGACAATTCCAAAAGGCCGACAAGAATTAATGTGTTGTCAATGTCCGTAAGAAAAACAAAACGCAACGAAAGGGGAAAAACTGATGGGTGTAAGCTGCAATACCTATCCGTAGCTACAGCCCATGAACACAAAATCAGGTTTACCTTTATCAAACGAAAAAATAGAATTTACACTAAAATCCATATAAACATCAATGTACAAGTATATCGATTACAAAATATGCTTGCTCATTGGTTGAGTTGAAAACTATCCAATCGTAAGGGTTTACAGAAAACTTCATACCTAAGAAACTATAAAAGGAGTGACAAATGATTGGGAAGGCAGTGTAAAAAGTTCCTATCTTGACGAATCCAAAGGTGTCCTTATATTCTTTTGAAAACAGGCTGTCTATCTATTATGAGCCTTTAGAAAAGTCACAAGTTTTGTGTCTTCTCATGCGGCGTCAGCTGTTTAGACAACTACAATTTTAAAATGATGATTACATTATGTAAATATACGTTATTTAAAATGCTATTTATAATTTAAACATAATCTCTGCTCACTGATTTCGCGCGGAAAATTAATGTCAGTAATAAGAACATTTTTCAAATTTGACTTTGGGTACAAGTATGGGTTAGCATTTATTTAAAATGCTATTTACTAGTAGTTCTGTGAACAGTAAGTAGACCTCGCTCGTTGAAATAACAAATGTCGTTTTGAGCTTAGGTTAAAAATAATGTGCCAGTAAGCAGAAGGCTTAGCCAGTGAAACATTATTTTGCAAATCCCGCGATTCCAGGGTTTCTAATTATCGTTTTTTCTTTTCTTGTGTTTAACTGCTAAAGATTTTCTTTTAGGGGGCATTGTGTTTTATTTAGGTTAATAATGCGTAAGGTAGCTAAAAATATCGAGTTATTGAGGGAAAACATAAAATTAAATATTTACATAGTTAAATAATTGAAACTTAACAATGTATTTACAGTTCCATATCATATTCCAATATTAGAAATAATAAAAAAAACAAACAATGTTAAAGCGTTGTTATAGTGATCTCAACCCATGTACCAACACTTTCCACGCTGTCCAACGGTCATTTTTTGTATGTCCTTTATCGCCGCGAGGTTTCTTTGTTTCTCTCATTTTGTAATTCAAATAAAGCTAAGTCAAATACTTTTATAAAATAATAATTTACACGTATACAGTTCAGTTCTTTGATTTATCCTCTGACACTTTCTTATAATAATGTCATTTTTGGGCAAAGGATATATTCCTAAATTATTTTTCAAAACTGGTCTAGTTTTGTTAGCAGTCTTGTAGAAGGAACATCAAAACTGGTGTTTTCAAAATAAGAAATTTGAAATTGATAAATATGTGTATACAGTTCTTTTTAGAACTAAATTACGAAACTTTTTTACATTTATGAAAAAATCACAAAAAATTTTTACTACTGTTTATGTAGGCTTAAAGTTGAACTTTTTCCTTTCGTTACTGAACATGCTTGTTTCTTGAGCTAATAACTTTGTTAATATTACTTCAATAATTTTTTCCTTGTATATATGAATTCTTTGAACCTTTATCTACAAAAACGTTACGGAACACTTTTGAATTGGTTTAGAATAAACGTAAAAAAACATGGTTCAAATACAAAAACTTGGACGATTTTTGACAAATTTGAAGTTTACGGCCATTTTGTGAGCTTAGCGTTAGAGATACGTAAAAAAATCAGGAATACAATTTTGTTGAAAATCTAATTTGCTACAAGCTAAGTGTTATAAGTTTTTAAATTCGACCTATGGTTAAGCCACAAACTGGCTTTGGAAAAAAGCTTACACTGAGAGAAACGGTCCGGCCGCCATTTTTATTTAATTTAAGGGGTTAAAAATGAAAAATGGCAAAAAACCGTATATATACATGGATCGGCCTTGGAATAAGGAACACTCATGCAAAAAATCATCAAAATCGGTCAAGGCGTTTAGCCGTAATCGTGAGACAGACACACAGACACACAGACGAAATGCCGAACGGTCGAGTTAAAACGGAGACCTCGCTTCGCTCGGTCAATAATTAAACATAATCTCTGCTCACTGATTTCGCGCGGAAAATGAATGTCAGTAATAAGAACATTTTTCAAATTTGACTTTGGGTACAAGTATGGGTTAGCATTTATTTAAAATGCTATTTATAATTTAAACATAATCTCTTCTCACTAATTTCGTGCGGAAGATGAATTTAAATTACTTTACTTAACCCCACTTGTTAAACTTGTTCCCAGGAGAATTTACTGATCTACTTTACATCTCTAATGATGTAATTAGTCCATAAGTTACGATTTCATCACGCTTCAAACAGCTGCTTGTTTGAAACGCTTAGATCAGCCGATTGTTTGTTATAGCAGATTAATTTCATTATTACTAAACAAAATTGTATTGTTTAAATTTAATAACACTGATTCGCAGACTAACGTATACTTCTGAATTCTACTAACAAAAGTAAATTTGTTCTTTAAATATTCTAAAAATGAGTGACAATGATAGTTTTCCGTCTGATATACAAAATGTGTATTTAACATTTATACCAAGTGAAAATCTGTTTCAGTTGCTTATTTCAATGTTTGATTAATAATATAAGTGTAATGTTTGGTTATTAATAACATGATATACTAGTTAAAATGTCGTGTTGATTTTATGTATAGTACAAAGGTATAGAACACCCTGTAAGACGTGTGGTTAGGTAAAATATTGAAATACAACTCCGCTTCGCCTTGTTGTTCAAAAATCCCCTTCGAATGATGTAAAGACGCAGTTACCTCACTTGTAAATGATTTCTGAAATACATTTTGTTTAATATCATAAATTTTTGTTAGATTAAATAAAATACTATTAAAAATATGTACAGTCCAAAAAAATATAGAAACATTTCAATTGTTTTTTTTTTCTGTTTCCATAGATGACATTGTGGCTGTTGATCAGAGCAAAATCTTCTGAATAATCTATATAACATGGTTGTAGATCGGACAGAACTTACCGAATGTATATTGATTTTAGCAAACTAGTTCAATTTGATCTCGATCGAGAGTTTAACTCTGTGACTGAAGATGCACGGAAATAGAATCCGGCCAAGATATCTAGCGCTTGATGGTTAAACTTGTTTTTACTGACAAAAATAATAATAGAATGTTAAAAAAGCTGACGAAACACTTTTACTTTCTCCCCCTATACCATAGTATATGGAGAAAGTATTGTATTCGTCAAAATTTTCGAGTTTGAGTTTTTGGTGGAAATATCCGTTTTGGGTCCCCCTGAACCTAAAAAAGTGGTTTTCGGAGTGATGTCTGTGTGTGTGTCTGTATGTGTGTCTGTGTCTGTGTGTCTGTGTGTCTGTGTGGATGTTATCAGACCTAGAGCCTAAACCAGTCGTCCGATTTTGATGAAATTTGGTATGGAGGTACTAATCCACGGTATCTCCAGGCGTTTTTTTCATTTTTGTGAATTTTTTATTTTTAAGGGTAATTTTCCCATAAAAACCCATAAAATATCGGAAAAATTAACTTTTCTCAAAAACGGCTCTAACGATTTTGATTAAAATTTTACAGTTTATTAGGGACCTAAAGTACTATAAACTGTAAAATTTTAATCAAAATCGTTCGAGCCGTTTTTGAGAAAAGTTGATTTTTCCATTATTTTATGGATTTTTATGGGAAAATGACTGTTAAAAATAAAAAAATCACAATAAATTGGTAATAGTATTTTTTTATTAAGTTTCTATAATGAGGGAGAAAGTATGTGTCAGTTTCCTGATACCGTTTATTTTATTTATACACTGGGTACAAATACACAGCAACGAAATATAGTAACACCCGTTAGTTAATATGATTTGTCTGTGCTAATAAAACTATAAATGTCAATAATATTCCTGTTGAAACTTAGTTTTTGAATAATGCTAATGTGTTTTTAAATGTTGAAACAAGTATCGGACTTACTGTAAATGCTAATACCAATGTCACTTTGAAGCAATGAATATTATACTAAACAAAATATTAATATCGCCAGAGGTTTTTTATCTGTCTAAATCTAATAACAATTGAATCGAATTGATTACTAGTACGTCGATAAGAAGTTTGTCAGTAACACTCATGAGTTTGTCACCTAATGAGTTCATCTCTGACAATCGAAATGGTGCTTATAGTAAATACATTATACTTACCTTGAATTAGTTTTGAATGTAAAGTATAATGACTATAGAAGTGTTCTACAGATATGCTGGATTGAAATCACAGTCAAGACTCAATACAGTTTTTAGTGTTGAAAATGAATTTATAGATAGTTTAATTCTTAGGTGGCCTTGCTGAGAACTGGTTGTTCTAATTAGATATGCTTACTACATACCGGTAGTGTATTTATGATTTATAGCCTCGAGGTAGGTTCAATATATATCTTTTAATTAAGTAATTACGTTGTATAACTTCTATATTACGTCTAGTAGGCCTACCTTCTCTTCACCATGATACATCTATCAGCATATTAATTTTAACTGGTAAATAAAATTATGTGAAAACTAAACACATACTGCCTATATATTATCTCCAACCAGACAACATACATGGCCTTCAAATGTAGGACCATGTGTTTCGGTCAACTTCGAGGCTGATTGATGTCCATAGAAGAGAAGTATGTTGCACCCCCTAACGTATCAAAGATACTGTCGGTCCTTGGTAACGGAAATCTATCCGGCTGTACGTTCTCATTCAGCTTCCGGTAATCGACTACCATCCTCCACTGGTTCCCTGGTTTCTTTACAAGAAATGCTGGTGCTGCGAACGCGCTCTGTGAATCCTCTATCACGCCCGCTTCCTTGAGTGCCTCTACTTGCCTATCCAACTCCGTTCTTTCCGCCAAACTTAACCGATAAGGAGGCAATGCGATGGGTGCATCGTCCTTCATCCTGATTTTGTACGGAGGCATCCTTGCTTCCTGTGTGTCCTCCGGTCCACGCGCGAAAAGATGTACATATTTGCTAATTAACTCTGTGGCTGCTGCAAACTGTTCCCGATCCAAATTTGGATTTATGTCGATATTATTTCCTGCCAAATCCTGTAATGATAAACTGCCTAGATTCACATTGAATGTTGGATGCTGAATATACGCTGTCATTGGCCGGGCGTCATCAGCTGCGCAGAATGTTGTGTCATTGGAGAACGTAACTCGGCCTAAGTCCGTGGTCAACAGCACCCTGCTTGAAATTGTTTTTGGGTTCGTGATCTGCAGCTTCACAGGTGTCTCCGCCGTCATCGCACATACATGCAATCCTCGCCGCTCCATCATCTCCGCCGTCAGCTCGAATTCGTAGCGTAAGCCATTCCCTTCTTTCACGTCCAACCGTGGCTCGACGCACATCGTACTATGTGGTTGCAACGTTATGTCCTCTCGTGTGTAAGCGTTTTGCGCTGTGATTTTAGCAACCCGCGCTGCTCCCTGAACGTCAAAACATGATCCTCGTAAGTGCAGCAACCTTCCTTGTAAGTGCACCGTCCTGGCCTCGTAGCTAATCAATGCCTTGTTTGCCACCAAAAAATCGTTGCCTAATATGATGTCAGATGCCAGGTTACTCACTACGTACACAGCCTGCGCATACGATACACCCTGGATGTTTAGTAAGGCCGTCGCTCTTCCTGTAACCGCTATCTGGCCGCCATCCGCCGATGTCAAAATAGTGTCGTCTGCCTCCAATGGTGTAGTACAATCCCCGAACCTGCCATTTACATACATTGCTTCCTGTGTCAAGCAATATTTGCGTAGAGACTCTTCCAAGGCTCCCCATGACATGCAACACCTGATCCTTTCCTTGTCGTCCGTGTGTAAGCAATATTACTGGGCCCCCTTTACTCGTTCGCTTTTTCACTGAAGGCGAAATTGCGTCGTGACGGCTAGGTTCGCTTGACAGTGACCTTGCCTCAAAACTGCTGAATCCGCCAGTGTTGCTCGACTGTGTGTGTCCTATTCTATTCCCGTGTGTGTCCTCTGTCTCCCGATTAGCACCCAATTGTTGTCTGACGAAATCCAAATGCCTGCGCTGTTCGTTCCTTCTGTCCGCCTTCCACTGTAACTCCTCCCTCGTCATCTCCTGCTTGCCTTGCAGTAACAACACATCGTGTTTCCTAGACTCTTGTGACCTTGTGGAATACCGTTGTGGTATCCCTGGCCCTAGTAGTTTTTTGGATAACCTCTGCCGCAGTCTCTCGCGAAGTGCCCCGTCTTTCCGCAAACAAAACACCCTCGAGGTCGCTCTAGTCGGTAGCCATCACGCTGTGTCGAAGTCGGTCGCCTCTCCATTGCATAACTTCTGCTACCTTCGTTGTGCTCTCGAGTCCAACGCCTGCTGGTATATGGCTCCCTACGTGGTGACCTGCTAGTTCGATAGTGATCCCGTGCTACCCTATTGTCTCTTGCTGCGCCTTCTCCACGCTGCTCATAAGATTCTCCTCTGCGTGGTGAACTGCTCGCTGGAAACCGCTCTCTGCCGCTACTATGATCCCTCTGCGTGCCCTCGTTCCTAAGATTGTATGCGTCCCTTCCACTGCCAGTCGTTACCTGCATCCTATCCAACATTGCCATAACCTTGTTTATTTTTTCGTCCATGTCCTCCACACGCTTGTCTGTTATAGGCCTACTATCCGTCACGTTGCACCCCAAACGTTCACGTATTAAATATGCCGCCTTCTCGTATGCTCTGATGTTCGCTCTTAATTTGGTCAAAGTGGAATTGTCCAGCATCGCCACCTGCTGCAATAATGCTGGCTGTAATCCCTTAAGGATGTACGCACACAATTTCTGTTCGGGCATGTCACTGTCCACCCGAGCACATAAAAGCTCTACGTCCGCCCAGTATTCTACCACTGACTCGTGCGGCAACTGTATCCTATTATTTAACTTCATCAGAACCATCTCTTTTTCCTGAGTGGGAGCAAACACGTCCGTAAACATCCCCTTCAATTCCGCCCACGTGAAACCTATATGCTTACGTTCATAATTTTCATAGCATGTCATCGCAACTCCCTCCGAATACATGGGAAAGTATCCCAGCTTTTTCTCATCCGTCCATCCGTTAGCCAAAGACGCCCGCTTAAACCGCGTCACGTGGTTCAAAATATCCTCCCCCGTAGTACCCCGGAATCTACCTGGATCAAAGAAAGGTAAGCGCTCCGCCATAGTCCGTGGTATAGGTAAACTACTTGTACTACACGCGTTAGGCCTGCTTGCTGCAGCAAGTTCCCCCGTTCCGTTCTCAAATTCAACCGTATCGTAAATGTGAGGTTCGTCAAAGGTTACCGTCCTTTCCTTCCGTTTCTCGTGCTGTTCTACTACACAATTACCGCATTCGCGAGTTGCGTCACCCAAGCTCTCACCCGCATTCAATCTAATTGTGATCAAGCGCAAATTCGATCTTAAAAACTCAAGGTCCGCTTGGTCTGGAACACGTAAACCTATCTGTTGGAAAACCTTAATTGCGTCCTCCTTAGGTAAAGATTTTATTTCAGCTAACGACAAATTCATCTACAAAAATAGTTCAAATGCTGTTGAATAGTAAAAATAAACGGAATGGAATTGCTTGCGTCAGATACTACGAGTGTGTACTCATTCATTGAAGGAACAACGCGCAGCGTCAATGCATTCCAATGCCGATATCGCGTAACACGCACACCATAGATAGCGCACAACTTGGAAACTAACCTGTGCTAAATCCAACTACTTAGTTCATCAAATTTAAAACACAGATATCTTGTTCCCAAAATTGTAGGCCGTACCCGGGAAGACCATAAAGTACGAGGAAAGAAAGATGCAACAATTTAAAGAAGAAAAAACTACAATGCGACCTTCACGATACCGTTTCACTTCAGTAAAAACACCGTCGCTAGTCCAACCCCCTCTAAATATATATTACCGCTCTTTATTCCCTTCACAAAAATATTCTACACTTCTGTATTATCACTTAACTCAACACAGCTTTCACATTACCCTAAAATAACACAAAATATATATTCTTTCCTACAAAATAACAAAATACATTAACATAAATTTCACCAACACATAATATCTCTACAGTCACCAAATTAAGAAATCAGGAATTAAACAAACTTCTCCTGTCAAAACACACTCACTACACACACATTAATAACAATCAATAATCTAATTCCAAAGTAAACAAAAATAAATTTCTGAAGCTATAAAATTATAATGAAATGAAATAAATATAAATTAAATTTTTTTAAATATAAACAAGGACGTAATTCAATGAATGCTGTTTCTATAAGCCTACACAAATTACGTAAAAATAGAAATCATAAAATTCACAGCAAGATTAGCCTTACCTATTTAAAAATTATCAAATTAATGTTTTTTTTCTTTTAAACTCAATATTATAAACTTTAACTTAATTCTTTAGAAAACAGATTAGCCTACATCAAAAATGAATAATATATCACTATTAATAGAAATAATTAATAATTATGAAACACTAACTAAAATAGCAACTGAAACATTTTTAACTCGGCAAATCAAAATGTATTATAATTAATTAATTAATCCTGGCACAAAAGGCACAGTAAAAAAAATTTACTTACAACATAAAAAGAATCATCCTACTCAGTACATATATATCTACTACCGAAATAATAACCTCTTTATAAATTCTTAAATTAAACCCTTAAACAACATCAAAAAAATACTTTCTTTAAAAATAACTAAATGAAAATTAAATCAACAATATTTATATTCAAATTAAATAGAATTTCACAATTAAAGCTTTAATTCGAACTCCCTACACTCGATTTCGGTAAAACTACTAATAATCCCGCAAATTACTAAATTTAACAAAAAAAAAACAAAACCTTACAGTAACATTTAAAATATTCTAACATACATATTACGAACCATATAGTTTCACCCAAAAATTTAATCATGAACCTCAATGAACTGCTACTCGAACAAACTACTTTCTCCGTACAAAAACAAAACTGAAAAATACGGCCGATCAGTCAACAAAAATTTAATGCAATTCTATTGTTCCAGTAAAAACTGAACACGATGCCCATTTGTTAGGGGTAGAAATATCAATGATTATAACAAGGGTTCACAAATTAAGCTACACTAAGGTTCACAACTGTTATATTTAATCATCAAGTGGTTCAGTGGTAGATTATTCTCTTTTTACAATCTCTGCTAACCAAACTACAATGAATTACTAACTTCTATTAGAACTGATCAACTTAACTTTATTATTCTAACTAATGAGTCTGGTAATGCTACCCTAAGACGAAACACCCAAAGAAATAACTATGTTTGTAATGCTGGCTCGAGTGAGCTTCTACTTCAATTTTTAAATAAAATAAACTTAAATACTTTTATGATGAATATTTGACAATCTGTTCACCTACCTAGCTCTCTAACTGGAGTTCTCGTAGCACAAACAAATGGTCGCTTCCCGACCAGCAGCGTCTTCTCCGCTTCACTCCAAAGCTCACTCTGTCTCACAGAGTCTCTGCCCAGCACACAAAAAAATACTGACCTCAATCTAGGTCAGTATGACCCTTCTATAGTTTTGTCAGATTGTCAAATTCTTTCTTTGTAAGAATACTTTACTCGAGTCAGCTATTTCACAACACTTTGCATTATTGCTCAATGCTCCACTTTCTGTGTCTTTGTCTTGGGCTAGTAAATTCTAAACTATACTAAACTTTATTTTTTTATTATACTTATCTACATCTTAAACCTACCCTCTAATCTTAACAAGGCCCTCTGTATTAAATAACAATTGATTCTATTTATTTTCATTAACCACGTTACAGCATTTTGCCAGGAAAAAGATTCCCATGCCAGGTGTCGAATCACAAAGTACAAAATTATTCTAAACTAGTTTTACAAAGCACACTTACAAAACAAGACAGCAATACATCAAACTTCAAACAAATAAACATTTTTTACCCTAAAACAATTTCCATAAAACACACACGTAAATGTATATTTCTGTACACAATAGACAATGTTTAACACACAAGAGAAAATCGGGCCATTCGCAAAAACTCATCCAATGCATGGATAGAATTGTTCATAAGATACGTAGTAAGGGTCTTTTTGAACTTTCTTGGAAAATTTACTGTCCTAATATGCTCGTGCAGATTATTAAACAGCTTAAAGCCCTGCACACACCGGGGCGATACTTTATCGCTAGAGCGACGCGATATAATTCCTAGAATTTTATCTGCTATACTTGGGCGATAATATCGCAGCGGAAACAGGTGCTTCCACACCAGAGCGGGAAAAGAGACGCGCGGGAAAGCCAGTACACCTTAGGGGAGCGTAGGGTGCGGTGGTCGTGTGACTCTCTAGACGTAAAAGTGTTGTGTTATAGTTAGTGTTTGTATACTGTACTGTGTGTTTACTTACCATGACATCGTGTGATGAAGAAGAAGCGTTGCTGTTACTAGCCGTACTAGAAGACGAAAGAGCAAGGAAAATGTGGGTACACGACATAAATAAAGAACGGCTGCAATTTGGCGAGTACCATATGATCATGCCCCAGTTAAGAAAAGATGAAAAAAGATTCTACATATATTTTAGAATGAATCAGGAATGTTTTGACGATTTGCTGAGTTTGATTTCTGACATTATTGAAAAGGAAAGTACCAAAGAGTTGACTTGATAATTGAAATACAAGGGCAGACGTTCCCACGGTAGACGGCGTCACTACTTCCTGTAGCTCAAGCTGCTTCCTCCTCACTGTACCAAACAACCTTACAAACACTTACCACTTGGTGGTACTAAACAATAAAATGGCTAAAATTATATGCACACGAAACATAATTATGTAGGCTTGGTTCATTATATGCAGTACCTATCCTGGAAGAAAGGTTTGGTCCTAGCTAGCAAAGTGCTTCTTGGGACCAGCAAAACTTTTCATACTTACCAGAAGTATTCAGTGTCTTTCCGATGTTCTCCCAGATCTTGTCTTTCTTCCGTATATTCTTATAATCCTTGTGATTTAAATCATAGAGCACCGGGTATGTATAAACAACTTCAAGTAAGTGTTCGGTGATACACGACATGTTGTTACACGTGCACAGGACAGACAAAACTGAGTAGTTCAATGGTTTGGCCGCGTGGTATCGCTGCGATAAAGCGCTGCGAACAGTGCATGCAGCGTTATTGCGATAATATCGCTACAGTATCGCATTCGTCTCGGTATCGCAGTTCGCTCTGGTGTGTGCGGCTCCATAAGCCACCATGGTATCGCACGGACCACTGGTATCGCAAGAGAATTTCCAAGAAAAAGTATCGCGCCCGCTCTGGTATCGCACGGAGTATCGCTCTGGTGTGTGCAGGGCTTTATAACACTATAAAATGGTGACTTCTCAAACAAGTTTTTCTTTGAGAAGGATAAGTAAATAAGTTTTTACCCCATTTAGGATATCTAGAGCCTAGTTGTAGATCACCAAATTTATGAAACTTAGTTTTGATAAAGTCAAGAATATTAGATATATATCAGTGGCGGATCTACCAAATGTTGGGGCTAACGGGCTTAAGCCCCCCCCCCCCTTCACCAGATAAAAAAGACTCACGGCAAAAAAAATAATAATAATTAGAAAAACTGAAAATGAATTAATTTTTGTGCGGTAGTTTGGCCTACATTACTTTAAATGGACGGGTTTCGTTACTTTTCATTTTACAGTATAATTTAAACCGTAAAACTAGTGAAAAGATGAAACACGCGCTACGACTTTTAAACTCTAAAAATCAGTTTTCCCATACCCAAAAATATATAAAACGACACCCCACACTGTGTTTTCATAATTTTGACCCGATAATTTCAAAATGTTTACCCAAAAACGTGACCCCGACGCGCTACGACTCCCGCTAGAAAGCTCAAAAGCTTTTCAACTCTCCGCAATAAAATTACGAAGATTTTGATACCATCAGATATCGTGTATACGGGAAAACAGAAACACAAAAAATTACCGAATGATTTCAATACGAGCCGAAGTAATTAATAATTGTTATGTACCGGTATTATAAAATTAGGTTTTGGTCCTAATTCCGATTCAAATAAAATAATCATTGTATTGGAGCTATGAGCCAGTAACCACTGCAACGCCAGAGAAGAGCTTTTCAGTTTTAAGGCGTACCTGAGGAGCATTATGGGGGATTACCGACTCAAACAGCCTGGCCTTAGCCAATATCTTAAAAGAGAGAGAAACTGATGTTGAAAATGTTATAAATGTGTTTTAATATATAGTGATAAAATAAAATATTACCTTTTTTTATACTCCGTCATGTGGCTTCTTCTTTGTCTTATTAATTAGACGCGTTTCGAGGTCGAAACCCCATCTTCAGTATTTCACTCCGTAGATTTCGTCAAACATTAAATAAAACAAAAAACATTACACACACTCACAAGTTTTTACATTTATAAAAATTCTGTAGGTGCACACCGTTTCGTGGTCCGCGGAATATGAACATTAAATGTGTTTTGTAAAAAAAAATCTAGACGTATGGTAATTGAAAATTGGGAGTGTGATTGAACATTTACAAACATTAAATAAGGAACATATTTTTATGTTTGTGATTTTTTTATAAATAAATAACATTGCTGTATTAACAATAACATGTGTAACAGAGGTTTTTAAATTTATTTATGTGTTAATAATTATAAAGTGCAATAACGTCTTGTGGCACTGTTACGTTCAGGCCTCTGATATTTATATACAAGGCAGAGGAAGTATTTTGTTGTCTCTCCGGTGAAATGAATTTAATAAAAATTATGACGTAGCTCCGTTTGGCGACAAAAGTTTCTAAAATGTGGCCTGAAGGGCGGTGAGGTGAAGCCTTGGTAAAATGTAGCCTGAAGGGCAGACAGGTGAAGCCTCGCTAATTCGGTCCTGAAAAGGGCCGAATATGTTAGGGAACGTGAGCCTGAAGGGCGCTTGATTGCAGGTGATTGCGCTGCGCTGTCGTTTTCGTTGCGTTGCGTAGAATCATTGCGAAGCGAAGCACAGTAGCCCTAAGTAGTGTTCGCAAGCACTACCCGGTCACCAAGACGACTGCAATGCCTTGGATCGAGAGACTACTGGATGAAGTCGGCCCTAAAAAGGACCGTGTAAGCTTGAAGAGCGTAGAGTTGTCGAGTGACACGTAGCCGGAGCTACGGCGGAGGTTCTAGCCGGACTAGCCTCTTTTCCGCGAACGGGTCTTCTTGTGTCTGCTGTTGCGCTGGTGAAGTTGACGTCGAGGTTTGTAGAAGAACGAGATTGAATTTTTAAGTTTAGAATTGAATTATTTATTAATCGTTTACAGCCTGGCGTTTAGCAACACTCCCTCACTCCGTTGGCTTCAATTGTCCTGCCGCAACTCTCTATTTCCTCAGGTGGCACTAGTCCGGCCAATTTGTGGTGCGCCTGGCAACTAGTCCGGCCAAAGTCCTTATCCTGGCTAGGCAAGGTACCTCTAGCGTGAAGACTTCAGTTTTCCCTTGGAAGGCAGTTGCAAAACTGGAACCATCAAATGCACTGACCACTTCATTGACAAAATCATACACTGCCTGAGTGGTGCTTCTACCATACCTAAACCCAAACTGATTTGCATTCAATATGTTGTTATATTCAAGATAACCGACTACTCTGTTACACATCGCTCTTTCAAAAATCTTTCAAAAGGCTGGAAGTAAGGAAATGGGCCTATAATTATTCATGCAACCAGTTCCTCCCTTATGAATAGGAACAAGGGAGGAACAATGAATAAGAACCTTAATAACCTTCATTATTATGGTTATACTCTTCATTAATTAAAGCACAGATTCCCAACCTGGGGGGCGTAGAATAATTTCAAGGGAGGCGTGAGTGTATTAAAAAAATTTGGAAAACGGTTGACCCTAAAGGCCATCCATGTAACTTTAAGTTTAATTACAACAAACACTATTTTTGGAAATTTTGAACTGCCATAACTTTTGAATGAATCAACCGATTTTTATGCGATTTGCGCCAATCGATGCAGTTTTTTAAGTCCATTGAAAGAATCAACAACAAAAATTTTTCAGATGAAAAGTTTCGGAGAAATTGAGGAAAAACACTTTTTTTATTTTCTTTCGTTCGCGATATCTCGCGAATGAATCAACCGATTTTTATGCGATTTGCGGCAATCGATGCAGTTTTTCGAGTACATTGAAAGAATCGACAATAAAATTTTTTCTGATGAAAAATTTCGGAGAAATTGAGAAAAAACACTTTTTTTATTTTCTTTCGTTCACGATATCTCACGAACGAATTAACCGATTTTGACCGAACTGGTAGCGATCGACGTCGCTTTTCAAGGTTAAAAGCTGATTAGATTTTGGAATTGATCGGTAAAGCCGTTTAAAAGTTATTCCAAAAAAACCTGATTTGAAAAAAAATTCTTAGTTTTTCGAAATTTCTCAGAACCTACCGGTCCGAATTAGTTGAAATTTTCAGGAAATCTAAGTTTGACGGAACTCTTTAGAACGCCGTTTGGTAGGATCCAATCGGTTAAGCCGTTCAAAAGTTATAAGCGGGCCACATACTTACATACACACACACACACACATACAGACAGGGTGACACCCTCTCGGGAGTGGTCAGGGAAGATTCCTAGGACCTCAAAACGTCGAGATCTGATGAATACTCGATTTTCGAAAAACGGGGTGAAACCAATAACTTCCCGATTTTTGAAAATTTTCAATTTTCTTAGCGGGAAGTTAAAAATTTAATATTAAAAATATTGTGAAGGACAAATAGAGCTAAACCTCTCATTAAGGTTGTAAAAATTACTGGTATTACATGCCAATCTAAAATAGATCCTAGATTACCTGAAACAATATTGTAGTTAGTTCTTTGATTTCATATGTTCTGATAATAACATGTTCAAAATAAAGTTAAATTTAGTAATATTAAATATATCTACATGCACAGTGTGTGAAATTATCTACATTTTCATTTAATAACCATCTTCAGCTATCCTGTCTGACTTCATTTTCAAATTCCAATTGTACTACTTGTATAACTTACATATGGTGGTGGTATGGGGGGAGGCGTGACCTCACATCAGTGTTCAAGGGGGTGGGCACAGAGCCTGAAATGTTCAGAACCCCTGAATTAAAGGATGAAAGATTTTCAGTGTTGCTACTACAATCAGCTGTTTGCTATAACCCCTCTAAACTCGCACGTAGGCTATTTCTGAGATGTTTTGCAATTAATGACTGATTTCAAACTTTTTAGTTCAACATAAAAATTATTTGGATCAAGATATGATAGGTTACGAGATTGAATAGGTGCAGGCGTCAGTGTGAGTACTGTGACGTCAGTGGTGTGACTAGTCTGTACAGAAGGAAATAACAACATTGGAAGATACATAACCTTTGCATAAATTTAAAACTTGAATTAATTAAAACAACCGTCAGTTTCTTCAGACACGTTTTATAAATTGTTTACAAACGTTGTATTTAACGACAACAAAAATATTCTTAGACATTTTCTCAACATCACTTGTAGTACCATAAAATGTTTATACTGTAGCTAGGCCTAAATACATTATTATTATCTCCTCCTTTTATTATTCTAAAAGATAATGTCATACACAAGAATCCCATTAATTTAATTCTAAAACACCAATTATAAAACTCTGTTCTGTAGTACAAGTTATAACAAACAAAAACATTTACACTTATCAAACAACACTGCAATCATCTTGTAAGATCACTTAAACTGTGATGTCATCTTGTAACCATGTAAATCACTTATACTCAATAGAAAAGTTTAGCAATATTCAGTTCCTCTTCGTCTAAACTAAGGCACTTTGCTTCGTTGTTTGCAATATATCTGAAAATACAAACAAAATATATAATATTTAAATAAAACCAGTCGGTTTAAAACATACAAAATTTGGGTAGCAAAGTTGTATGGAATTTCTATTAAAACAGAATATAAATATGATTTTTAGTGTCAGTAACACGAATTCAACTTTAAAAGAATTACGTTATCCACAGCTAAAACAATGGATAATAATATTAAGAATACATAGTTGACCGAGCGTAAGCGAGGTCTCCGTTTTAAACTCGACCGTTCGGCATTTCGTCTGTGTGTCTGTGTGTCTGTCTCACGATTACGGCCAAACGCCTTAACCGATTTTGATGATTTTTTGCATGAATGTTCCTTATTCCTAGGCCGAGCCATGTATATATACGGTTTTTTTACATTTTTCATGTTTAACCCCTTAAATTAAATAAAAATGGCGGCCGGACCGTTTCTCTCATTGTAAGCTTTTTTCCAAAGCCAATTTGTGACTTAACCGTCAGTCGAATTTAAAAACTAATAACATTTTGCTAAAAGCAAATTAAATTTTAAACAAAATTGTATTCGTGATTTTTTCCGTATCTCTAACGGTGAGCTCACAAAATGGCCGTAAACTTCGAATTTGTTAAAAATTGTCCAAGTTTTTGTATTTTAACCTTGTTTTTATACGTTTATTCTAAACCAATTCAAAAGTGTTCCGCAGATTTTTTGTAGATAAAGGTTTAAAGAATTCATATATGCCAGTAAAAAAATTATTGAAGTAAAATTAAGAAAGTTATTAGCTCAAGAAACAATCACGTTCAGTAACAAAAGGAAAATGTTTAACTTTAGGCCTACATAAAAAGTAGTAAAAATTATTGTAATTTTTTTTCATAAATGTAAAAAAGTTTCGTAATTTAGTTCTAAATAGAATTGTATAAAAATATTTATCAATTTCAAATTTATTATTTTGAAAACACCCGTTTTTATGTTCCTACTACAAGACTGCTAACAAAACTAGGCCTGTTTTGAATAGCAATTTAGGAATATATCATTTGCCCAAAAATGACATATTATTATAAGAAAGTGTAGAGGATAAATCAAAGAATTGAACTGTATACCTGTAAATTATCATTGTAAATTTCATAAAAGTATTTGACTTAGCTTTACGAATTACAAAATGAGATGAAACAAATGAAACCTCGCGGCGATAAAGGATATACAAAAAATGACCGTAGGACAACGTGGAAAGTGTTGGTACATGGGTTGAGATCACTATCACGATGTTTTAACATCGTTTGTTTTCATTATTTCTAATATTGGAATATGATATATGATAATATGGAAGCTGTGGAACTGTAAATACATTGTTAAGTTTAATTCGGTATTTAATTTTAAATGTAATAAATGTTACATATATTTTTTTATGTAAATGTAATTATTAAAATATACATGTTTATTTATTAAACATATTTAATTCTATGTTTTCACTCTATAACGCGATATTTTTATCTATCTTACGCATTATTAACTTAAATAAAACACAATGCCTCTAAAAGAAAATCTTTAGCAGTTAAAGCTCAAGAAAAGAAATAAAAACGAGAAGTAGAAATCCCGGAATCGCGGAAATTGTAAATAATGTTTCACTGGCTAAACCTTGTGCTTACTTCCTTATTGGCACACTATTTTTAACCTAAGCTCAAAACCGCATTTGTTATTTCAACGAGCGAGGTCTACTGTTCACAGAACTACTAGTACAGAATGTTCCTCTTCCCCACCTTAATGTTTGGATGAACTTTAGAGCCAAACCTTTTTTGATCACCTACACCAGTGTTTGTTGGAAATTTAATGTAGATTATGAATTTATAATCTACATAATATTCTATACATATAAACGCTTAGTTCTGACATAGGATCAACTTAGCGCAAAAACTACTTAAAATAGAAATACTAAAATTTAAAGGTAAATTATTATGGGGTCGTAGATGCACACTAAAAAACGTTTTTAGCAAAATTCGTATTTTAAATTGTAAAAATAGGGAAAATTTGCGTGTTCACTCCCAACCCTACATCAGATAAAACAGCTGTTCGTATTAAAAGCTTAGCAGCACATGTTTGTTTCCATTCATTACCAAAGCAACCATCTTAGCTAATTTAGATTTATAATATATTATTATTCACAACCAACAGGTTTTTAGGTTAGATTAACAAACTAAAAGCAAACACAAACAAAAACAACGAAAAATACTTATTGTACTGTAATTCAATTTAAACATCTATTGTTATACAGGGTGTATCAGAGCGGTTCGCCGGCTTGTATAGCATTGAAACGAGAATACTTAGACATTTAGTTTGAACTGATAACCCCCTATTTCGACTCCAAGGAATTCAGGAAAAATGTTTTCAACCCTCTAAAATGCCCCAAAAGGGTATTTTTTGGGGGTGGGGGTTGGTTTTTGGGAAATTTTCAAATGTAAAGGTAGGTCATGTTGTTCCTCATTTTAAAGGTCTCGGTACACAGATCATTAAAACAAAATTTTTTTAATTTATCTTGCACCGTCAATACAGGGTGGCCCGAAACATCATAAAAACTTAAGTTTACATATCTTTTTACATCTGACATAAAAAATGTTTTTAACAGCTACAATTTTTAAAATACATTGACAAAGATGTCACCTTTCAAACAATACCTATGTAAGGTATTTGGTATGTAAGTTGCATTTACCTACTGGAAAAATATAATCAAAGTTCTCGCAAAAAACATCTATGATGTGTCAGTTAGCCTATCTTGGAAAATTAAAATTTACAAGAATTACGAAATTAAATATAAATAAGTGGAAATAATTTAAGGTGGAGGTACCTCTACTTCTGCGCACACATTAATAATACATCGCCATTGCCCTCTCTTGTAAAACGCACCTCATCAAAGTTTTTTGAGGTGAACACTACTTTAGGCGAGTTGGGCACTTTTTTGCATGGAGAAAAATGATTGAACTCGCCTCACCGTCATCGTCACCACCCAGACACACTTTATTTAAGGCTCTATCAATTATTTAAGGTTCCGTCGCATCTGCGTAATTATTTAAGGTTCCGTCGCATCTCCGCAATTATTTAAGGCTCCGTGTCATCTCCGCAACTATTTAATGCTACGCAGCATCTCCGCAGTTATTAAAAACACAGTTGCATTCCCGCATTTATTTAAGACTGTGACGCATATCCGCAATTATTTAAGGCTCTATCGGATCTCCACAATTATTTAAGGCTCCCTCTTATCTTCGCAACTATTTAATGCTCCATCGCATCTCCGCAATTATTTAAGGCTCCGTCTCATATCCGCAACTATTTAATGCTACGCAGCATCTCCGCAGTTATTTAAAACACAGTTGCATTCCCGCATTTATTTAAGACTGTGACGCATATCCGCAATTATTTAAAGCTCTATCGGATCTCCACAATTATTTAAGGCTCCCTCTTATCTTCGCAACTATTTAATGCTCCATCGCATCTTTACAATTATTTAAGGCTCCATCGCTTCTCTGCAAATATTGAAGGGCACGTCGCATCTCCGCAACATTAATACATTGATCAAAAACAATAGTTCTTAATAACCCGAAAATCAAGTTAACTATATAAGGCTAAAAAAAATTCACTGCTGACGGCAGTGCTATGACTGCCAGACTTTTTTTTAAGTAGTATTCAAAATGTAGAAACAATCTCCTTACTTCATAATCGCTAGCTTCCAGTGATTTCAAAAAAGCAAAATGAAAACGATGATAATGATTTTTTTTCAAAAGCTTCCATTGAGACACCCTAGTTCCATTCATTATGCTAAGAATATGATTATGAAACTGCACGTCATAAACTGCACCCACCTCTTTATTAATGTTTTGCAATGAACCAGTTATTAACAAGCCTTGGTGAAGTCTTGCAAAAACCTGGTGCAATCAGGATACCAAGAGTGTCGTATTCTCTCTCTCTCTCTCTTTTAACAAGCCTTGAAAAAAATTTTATAAAAATAGATATGCCTGCTTTTACTGTTGGACAATATAATTAATTAAACTCGTTACATAAGATGTCGGCCTAATTATAAATTAAATGCGTCCATGCATCTGTCTCGGGGAATGATTTAAAATTATGCCTAACCTAGAATTTGTGTTTATATATTTTTTCTAAAATAAGGCAACTTTTGATTGTTTTTGCGAAAACATTTTATTTTTGAGTTAGAATTCATGTTGCGGGTTGTAAATTAATAAGGCTGATTAAACAGGAAGTACCGTTGATTTTTAGGAAATTTTTTCAAAAGCCCTTATGACTTTTTGCTATCAGTGCATAGCTATTGATTGAAATCAATTCGAATATTAAACCGTTATTTTCCTTTACGTTATTTATTATGTTTTACACATTTTCATGTTATTTGCAATTCAACAATTTGAAATGTTTATACAAATAAAATCACTTTCATGAAAACTTACCTTCATTTTGTTTTGACTGGCTATACAACATGATTCTGTCTGAGTACCGGTACTGTTTTTATATATTATTTATTGTAATTGTGAAAAGTTAAATTTATAGAGTGTTCCATATGTCCAGCATATTAATTCCAAAATAGCTACCTCTTCATGAGAAACCCAGTATTTCGGGACAAAATGTCCAGATCTGCCACCTTCCTAGAAGCCTCATTATATACAGGGTGTACAAGGAAGAAACGGAAAGAATTGCAGGACGTGTTCTACTGGTGAAAATAATGCAAAAAGTTCCTATAAACATAGGTCCGAAAACGCTTCGTTTTCCAGATATCCGCCATTTTGTTTTTTGTACAAAATAATTCATATCTAGAGAACGGTTTGACTGATTGAGTTCAAACTTGGTATGACGTTTAACCTGACAATGATATACCTCAAGAAAAATAAAAGATTAAATCCAATCATGCGTTTCAAAATGGCGGCTGTTTGAAAATTTCAAACCTAAATTACTCCAAAACTGTACATTTTAACGAAAAATGTCAAGACACCTTTTTTGTAGCCCTTTTGATTCCCTATCGGATGGTCTGACTGTCAAAACAATCGGATGAAGGTTAATAGCTAAGTTAAAAGGTAATGACAACAAAAGTCCATACAATATTGTAGTATTTACTGTGTTTGTATAGGATGCCGAGTTGAACAAACCAATTAGTACACATAACTTAACTGTTATCCTTCATCCGATTGTTTTGACAGTTACACCATCCGATAGGGAATCAAAAGGGCTACAAAAAAGGTGTCTTGACATTTTTCGTTAAAATGTACGGTTTTGGAGTAATTTAGGTTTGAAATTTTCAAACAGCCGCCATTTTGAAACGCATGATTGGATTTAATCGTTTATTTTTCTTGAGGTATATCATTGTCAGGTTAAACGTCATGCCAAGTTTGAACTCAATCAGTAAAACCGTTCTCTAGATATGAATTATTTTGTACAAAAAACAAAATGGCGGATATCTGGAAAACGAAGCGTTTTCGGACCTATGTTTATAGGAACTTTTTTCATTATTTTCACCAGTAAAACACGTCCTGCAATTCTTTCCGTTTCTTCCTGATACACCCTGTAGATTATTCAAACCAAAAATTACCTTAAACTCATTAACTCCAATATTCAACTAGTGAGAACTAATTGAATATTGGAAAAAAGTTTTTGCAGGATAATTTTTTTGTTATTACACAAATCTATCAGTAGCCATGTCATTTTAATTCGGAAAGCATTGCTTAATCATTATTAAATTTTATATTAAACGTAAGATAAACTGTTTAAAGCAGTAAACAATGTTTTTAGCCCGGATCATAATAGCTATCCGCCTACATGCACAGACATTTTGACTCATCTGTAAACGTTTTTCAATGGACTAGTAGACGAGGGATAACCGAAGATTTAGCTGAGCTGAGTGTGGTAGGCTTAGTTTTCTAAACTATTAAATACAAGATTTAAGATGTTCTAACTTACTCTTGAGTACCGAAATTGTGCACCTGATTCCTACAACGTTCAAGTCTCAGTTTTAACTCCTGAATCACTTCTTTCGGTGGCAACGGTTTTGGAGGTTTTTTTTCGAGTATTTCTAAAAAAAACACACACATTTTTAGTTTTTTGCACGTATATAAATAAGATCAATAAGAAATAATATTGTTTCTGTTTACATTAATTATTGTTTACGAAGTAATAACACTTAGGCCAGTCGGTAGGGGTCAATTTAGACCAAAGGTTCCAGTAATTTACAATAGGGTACGGCTGATTTTTTTTTTATAAGTACATTAAAGTATGTAGATTAACATAAAAAAAGTTTACCAGTCTATCGATTTCCCAAAGTCGAAAAAAAAATAGATTATCATTTTTTTCCCGATTATCCTTAATATTTCGAGCTGGGATGAAGATAGAGAAAAATAAAAAATACCACCGTGTAGGGGAGGTATTTTTCAACAAAAAAGGTCATATGTATTTATTTCGTCCGAGCAATGGTTTGTCTGGAAAAAATTCGATAATGCAGGTATGTATTTTGCAGCAGGGGAAATCACTAAAAGGGGACATCTTATTCATATATTAAGCGTTGGCTCATTCTAAATTGACTGAATTTTAATATATCGAATTGAAACTTGGTACAGGAGTTAAAATATATATTTTAAACATTTATGCTGAGTCTCAGCTTGTTATCTTGAAAATTACCCGATCTAGGAGTCGATTTCGATTATCGATTTTAGGAATAACGGACCCACCAATTCATTTTAAACAGCTCAAGTTTAGAAACTTTTGGAATATCAACATCAAATTTGTTTTTCAAGTTGAGTACACCAGTATAAATATTCTTAGTAAGTATGAACGATTTTTGTCATGCTATTTCTAAAAACGAGGCGCTTGAAAATAGTCTTCTGTTTTACCTATCTCGTTTTAACTATAACACCTTTGGATTCAACGACTCCATTATCGACATTTTTGAACATATCGATTTAAAAATTGGTACAGAAGTTAAAAACACAATTGTTTTTTGCTATACTTATTTTAAAAACTATATTAAACAAATTGACTAATCTGCAGCCGATTAACTCAAGCGTTTTGATGAAAAATCTAAAAAGGTCTAAAATTATACTTTTTTAAGTTACTTGTGCTTTGAAAAGTAAATAATAAAAAAGGTTTATACTCCTTGATCTTGTTTGAATCTATATATTTAACTTGTAAAAAAACTTTCAGGTTGATATTTTAAAAAGTTTCTAAACTGGAGCTGTTTAAAATGAATTGGTGGGTACGGTACTACTAAAATCGATAGTCGAAATTGACTCCTAGATCGGGTAATTTTCAAGATAACAAGCTGAGACTCAGCACAAATGTTTAAAATATATATTTGAACTCCTATACCAAGTTTCATTTCGATATATTAAAATTAAGTCAATTTAGAATAAGCCAACGCTTAATATATGAATAAGATGTCCCCTTTTAGTGATTTCCCCTGCTGCAAAATACATACCTGCATTATCGAATTTTTTCCAGACAAACCATTGCTCGAACGAAATAAATACATATGACCTTTTTTGTTGAAAAATACCTCCCCTACACGGTGGTATTTTTTATTTTTCTCTATCTTCATCCCAGCTCAAAATATTAAGGATAATCGACAAAAAAATGATAATCGATTTTTTTTTCGACTTTGGGAAATCGATAGACTGGTAAACTTTTTTTTTATGTTAATCTACATACTTTAAGGTACTTAAAAAAAAAATCAGCCGTATTGCAAATTACTGGTAGTTGTAACCTATACCGACTGGGCTAACAGACGAATACATTTAAATAATTAATTATACAAAATTTACTATGACAACGAAAAAAATAAAAGGCAAACTATACCGAAACCTTACTACCTCGATTTACTTTAACAATCTAAGAGTTACTCGTTAACAAATATTTTAGAATAGTACCGCAATATGTTAATTAAAAGTTGACTACCAGTAGTTGGCGGCCATTGTCTTTCTCCAAATGAAGTAGTGCCAACAACCAAAGATATTCTAATACACACATGTTTGAGAAAAAAAGGATTAAAATAAGAAATTTTGTTCTGATAAGATCCAAAATAAATCCAAATGGCAATTTTGAAGAAAATCTTTTAAAATAAATTTATGAAAGGGCAGTATGGAAATCTCACCCATTACAAAAACTTATTAGATGACATATACAAAATATAAGACCATCACATACTTTGTATTTTGTCATCAAGACATTTTTTCTCCTCTTCTGAACATTCCTTCAGCAACACGTTCATATAACACTGGATAGTTTCACCGATAGATGTAGCTACATAGCTAAAAGCCGCCAGAGCTATTTGTGTCGGTGAGTACAGCAGGTATGCATCAGTGAGAAGTAGTCTTTTAAGAAATTCCTTAATACCTGGTCGAAGTCGTTCTGGTAGATCGAAGCTGCCATTCGTCTAAAAACAAAATTTAAAACAAACTTAATACATTATATTCTTACTGGCAGGATTGGTAGATGATTACCTACGTTCCTACAATTTGATATAGCTCTATTTGAAACCAAATAAAGTGTATAACATGCAACCAGTGAAAAACTGAAATCCTCCCCGCAAACCGACCCGACTAAAAGGAATGGCAATGAGGGTTACATTGTTACATTATTACTAAAGTAATTACTGGAGACCAGGAGTCAACGTGGGGGTTGGCGAGAGAAGCGAACAGGAGGTGGAGCCCTCTAGTGTATAGATGAAAACGATTGCTAAAAAAGGCTTGCAAGTGATGCTAAAACTTCTTATTCCCATGTAATAAAATATATAGATCTCATGATATTTCACACAAAACAAAAGATATCCCATTATCACATAGGCCGATGAAAAATGTGATTGTTACAAACTATACAAAAGATTGTGGATAATTTAACTAAATAAAATGATTAGGGGCTCCGCCAATTACTGCCTACACTTTGGTACTTCATTTTTCTCTAATTAATTTTATTAAAGACCATACTATAGCTAGGAAGGGCGTGTCATCTCTCCAGAGATCTGTAATATGCAATACCATGGAGACATATAAAAGAATTTGCCCTAAAATGAGAATTAAATTTTAAATTTACAAATTAAAACATCTGGTGTGCACATCACACAACTTTCCTTACCAAAATAGATGCTGTATCAATTACCAAATTTTTCGAGCGAGAGATTGATGATACCATTTTCGAGTTAATAGGAGTATCCGTTTCGAAGAAAGCGGTACTAACTTCAAAACGGTTAATCCCACGGACCTGATTTTGGTCTCAATCGATTTCTCACCCCCAAAAATGTCAAGGTCGATACCAAACACGGCTAGTTTAAAAAAAGTCATTTTTGCCCCCAAAAAGGGCGTTTTTGGGGTCAATTTTTGAAAAAATGGAAAAAGTTGAGTGGGGTATCTTTTTTGACATTCTTTTGGACGCTGAATCGAATGAGACCATTTTCAAGTCGATAAGACCAGCCATTTCGGAGATACAAACAAAATAACTTGCGTTTTTGTAATAACTTTTTTCAACGAATTTTTAAGGGTATATAGCGTACATAGCGTGTTAAGGGGGTCTGAGTAGAGTATGTTAGCAAAGTTTAATCAAAATCGTTAGAGGGGTTTTGGAGTAAATACCAAAAATGTGCTAAAAACTGGTCCCACGGTAAGACACCACCTCCGATTTGCTTCAAATTTACATGGGTTTAATTGTTTACGTGTTTGAAGATATCCTGTAAATTTCAGTTCGATCCGTCCAGCCGTTTGCCCTGTGCACTCCGGACACACACACACACACAGACACACAGACACACAGACACACAGACACACAGACACACAGACAGACCAATCGCCAAAAATGCATTTTTTGGACTCAGGGGGCCTTGAAACGTAAAGATATTATGAAAACTCGACATCGAATTTTTGGGTCGATCCAAAAACTTTCCTAGTATAGGGTAAGGAAAGTAAAAACAAAGAACAAAACTTAAGTAGGGAAAAAGGTTGAAAGGTTAAATAAAATTGTAAGCCGATAGCCGACAATAAAAGGAAACCTAATAGTAGTAAAAATATTAAAAATAATTATAGTGTTTAAATTCAGGACAACGTGGTTAAAATATGCGGAATACATAACGCAATTAATTGGCAGAAGGTTCCAGAAGAAAGACACGGTATCAAGTTGAGAGATACTTGCAAGTAGATTGCTAGGCTCAGAGTAATGGGCGCCCATACTTGTGGGCAGAGGGGGGCCACGGCCCACCCTAGCTCCCAGGGAATGGAAAAAATGTATATTATTAATTATAGTCAGATATGTTTCTTTTAAGAGATTAGCACTAAAATATGTTTAGTTGAAATTTATTTTTGGTTCAAGACATATACGCATTCAAATGATCGCAAATTGTTGTTCATTCAATGTTTTTTCATATATTTATAATGAGCATGAATCATTAAATACTTAAAATCAGCTATCAAGTCTGTCTAATTTTCATTTAGTAGCCACAGCTCATTATTACTTCCACAGTAATCAAACCCAAAATTTATATTCAAGGTTAAATTTAGGATTTCTACAGTTGTGCAATTAAAAATGGCATTTAATTAAATTATGAGTGTTGTAAAATCTACTATTTTATACATTTTTAACTGCAATAGATGTTAATATTGTGTTTTCTATGACTTTCTCCTTACAATTTTCGTTACATTTCGTAAAAAGGATATTTTTGTATGTAAAACCAAAACTCTATGAAAATTACCTGTATAGGCTAATGTATACGAAGTAAGTAATTGAAATTGTAAAAAGTATGCAATAATATTAATTCCAACTAACAAAACCGTACCTAACTAAAATAGTTTTCCGTCTTTAACAAAGACTTTGACTACAGTCAGGGCCGTAGTAAATCAGACTGGTTTTCCCGGGTCATTTGCCCGGGGCCAGGGCTCTCAGATGGCTTAAGGGGGGGGCCCGGCGGGCCATGAAAAAATCACTAAGCCTTCACATAAGAAAAGAAAGCCGCTGATGTTATAACGTTAGTTTTTGCAAAAGTGGTGGCGAAGTTGAGATTTGGGGAATGCTGACCATGACGCTGGCAGGGGCTGAGACTGATCGCCCTTCTATTATAAACACTTGACAACACAACATAGCGTAGCACAATTCCCTCTCCATCTCTGCCCCATGCACTATCACTATCTGAACTTTTCTTGTCTTATGCTTTGTTTTCCCAACCATTTAGTTCTTCTTCTTCTTCTTACCAGCACAGACAAGAGAATAAACAAAGACGGTCAACCAATGTGCGGTGCGCATTTTTGAAATTGCAAGTTTAATGATTGAATATTTTGACTTACACATACACACTTTTATTCACCATCCCAAAAGTGCAATGAGAATTTACCAAACAGCTAGGTCTACTAAAACCAAACTAAATTAGACACCTGACTCCCTCAATGCGATTGCTCGAATGCATAGGCTTACCCGCAACAATTCGACCACGACCGGCGGATTGGAAGTTATAAGGTAAACCACTAGGGATTGTTAGAATAATATTATTGCGATAAGGGCAAGGCGAAGCAGAGTTTTGCCCGATGCCCGTCAAAGCTGACTACACTAAGACACCACAAAGATTAGCGAATCTTTTAAGAATACAATTCCATTGCTAGAATAAAACTAAACTAGCTGGAAGCCGATTTACGATCTGGTTATGATCCCATCAGCTAAACTCTAGCTTTGTTTTATATTCCCTATAAAGCAAATTATAAAATTATCTTTAAAGATTATTTTACTAAAATATTTTAATAAATATGTTTAATTGATATGTTTTTATCGATAGACTATTTCATTTTATTTTTAAGCATATATCAGGTATGTAAGTGATAAACATACTCAATGTACAATATTAAACATCATGGAAACTGCAAAGTATGTTAGGTTTGTGTTTAAATATTGTAAATGTATTTAAACATTGTTGTTTGTTTATAGTTTAACGTACCCTAAATGAGTGTAAATACCATATAGGGTTTTTTAGGTTAGGCCTATAACATTTCACAACTTAATTAATAAAGGGTAAGTTTTAGAAGCTGTTGTTGTTTAACGCCTGTGTTATATGATATTTATTAGTTGCTATGGTAACTACTGATACACATTAGGCCTACCACACAACTTTAAAGGAA
>JAGFPH010002348.1:42984-63059 GCA_018207615.1 Philaenus spumarius | reverse complement strand
TATAATATTTCGTCGTATTATCACTTTATATAATAAGAATAAAAAAACTAGAGGACTTACCTAAACTGTTTAGTCACAGTATTTTGCCGATAACAGTATGATTATAATATTTGTATAATTATAAATCACTTTATATAATAAGAATAAAAAAACTAGAGGACTTACCTAAACTGTTTAGTCACAGTATTTTGCCGATAACAGTATGATTATAATATTTGTATAATTATAATATTTCGTCGTATTATCACTTTATATAATTATAATTTTAAAAAAAACCTAACCTAACCTAAAACTCTTCTATAGAAATTAGTTTAGAGTCGTACTCTATGCATTTAATCTTACCCCTCCCCTGAATCACTTCCGCTCTGGGGAGTCGACTGGCCCTCGGCCCTACCTGGCTGTTTTGACAGTTTATGACCCCCACGGCAAAAGATCGGCTGGCCCTCGCTCCGTTTTCCCCACCATCTGTAGAGTGATGAGCATTCGATGGCGATCCACTGGTGATGCAGCATGAATTATACTGAAATAATTCAAATTTTCTTGTTCTTCCAAATTTTGGTGTAAAATTTGCATAACAGTTTCTTTAAATTTTCTTTTTCTTGGCTCTGTTAGTTTTTCAACATCCATGACCAAACATTTTTTAAAGTAAACGTTGGATCCTCCGGTTCGGCTGAGAATTTGGCTGATTTCAAAATAAAATCAACTACATTTTCAACCGGAGTAACTATTTTCTCTTTAGTGCTGGTTCAATGGCAGTTTCAGACTGATCAAGGGACTCTCCAAGCGGAACGGAAATATCGACTTCAGACTGAGTCTCGCTTTAGGTATTATTGGTTGTTTCTTCGGTGTCGCGCCTAAATTATCGGCGAACGCCCACAAAGTCTTTGACAAATTCCATGGCGTCCATTCTAATACCACATATTTTTCTTTGAAACTTTTGAGTCGGATGCAGTATTTACTGGGCCTTCTGGAACAGCTCGATTATATGAATTTTGGAGTTATATCCATTTACCTTTGTTGTTGTCCGTCACCAATTTTTTTATAATTTAATTTTTTTGCAAATTTAAATATACAGAGTGATTCACGAAGTTATCCCCACACTTATACAGCTCATTCAACTAGTAAAAATAATGAAAAAAGTTCATATAAACATAGGTCCGAAAACGCTTCGTTTTCCAGATATCCGCCATTTTGTTTTTTCTACAAAATAATTCATATCTAGAGAACGGTTTGACTGATTGAGTTCAAACTTGGCATGAAGTTTAACCTAACAGTGATATACCTAAAGAAAAATAAACGATTAAATCCAATTATTCGTTTCAAAATGGCGGCTGTTTGAAAATTTCAAACCTAAATTACTCCAAAACCGTACATTTTAACGAAAAACGTCAAGACACCTTTTTTGTAGCCCTTTTCATTCCCTATCGAATGGTGTAACTGTCAAAACAATCGGATGAAGGATTATAGCTAACTTAAAAGGTAATGACAACAAATGTCCATACAATATTGTAGTATTTACTGTGTTGGTATAGGATGCCGGGTTGAACAAATCAATTAGTACACATAACTTAACTGTTATCCTTCATCCGATTGCTTTGACAGTTACACCATCCAATAGGGAATCAAAAGGGCTACAAAAAAGGTGTCTTGACATTTTTCGTTACAATGTACGGTTTTAGAGTAATTAAGGTTTGAAATTTTCAAACAGCCGCCATTTTGAAACGCATGATTGAATTTAATCGTTTATTTTTCTTGAGGTATATCATTGTCAGTTTAAACTTCATTCCAAGTTTGATCTCAATCAGTCAAACCGTTCTCTAGATATTAATTATTTTGTACAAAAACCAAAATGGCGGATATCTGGAAAACAAAGCTTTTTCGGACCTATGTTTATAATATGTACTTTTTTCATTATTTTTACTAGTAGAATGAGCTGTATAAGTGTGGGGATAACTTCGTGAATCACGTATAACATTGTAAAATATTTATGATTCAAACCTACCTACTATAAAATGTTTGAACTAAACCAGAATTCCTGAAACAACAGGCATGGTTCGCAACGACAGAAACCAACAAAGAGTTTTGTTTTGATAGTAGGCTATGCATTGGACTCCTCTACCGCCACGCTAAACCGGTCGTGCCTGTTTGAATCAAACATCCTCAGGCAAAACAAAACTGCTAGGCTGATTTGTTTGATGCATTGTGCGGTTAGCCTAACAGTTAAAGATAAACATCAACTTGCGTTATGCAACACCATTTCGGCAAAGATTTCGGACGGCATTTTGCATAAAATAAAGTTCTCTGACGGAATTCTTCTTTGAAATTTTTAAAAACTAGTATGTTGAAGATGTTTTTTAATTATGTTAACATTTAAAAAATTAAGGAATAACATTTTATGATGTATTACACGTATCCAAAAAGTTTAGAGATATTTTAGATTTGTATGATTATTGATTTGCTTGTTTAGCCAACCTTAAACATTCTGTTATAAAACATCAAATGCAATGTCAATTAGTGGTTTTATATTTTTCCTAATAGCCCAGTCGGTATAGGCATAGATCATGAATAATAAATAGATCTTGCATCCATACGGGGGTTGTGTGCCGGAAAAAAGGTGTTCGCGAAAATAGTACATGATCGCGCCGCGAGGTAGCGCTAGGGAGAAAGCATTGTAAGCATTGGTGTTTCCAACCAGCTTCCTTCGTTTCCCCAATAGATAGCGCCAAAAAAGTCGAATTTCCAGTGGAACAAAATATTGCATTGGATCGGAGTTCTATTAGGTTATCCAAATACAATGGTATAGGTTAAACCTACCAGTAATTTGCAATACGGCTGATTTTTTTTTATAAGTACCTTAAAGTATGTAGATTAACATAAAAAAAAGTTTACCAGTCTATCGATTTCCCAAAGTCGAAAAAAAATCGAATATAATTTTTTTCGATTATCCTTAATATTTTGAGCTGGGATGAAGATAGAGGAAAGTAAAAAATACCACCATGTAGAGGAGGTATTTTTCAACAAAAAAGGTCATATGTATTTATTTCGTCCGAGCAATGGTTTGTCTGGAAAAAATTCGATAATGCAGGTATGTATTTTGCAGCAGGAGAAATCACTAAAAGGGGACATCGTATTCATATATGAAGCGTTAGCTCATTCTAAATTGGCCAAATTTTAATATATCGAATTGAAACTTGGTATAGGAGTTAAAATATATATTTTAAACATTTATGCTGAGTCTCAGCTTGTTAGCTTGAAAAATACCCGATCTAGAGCCACTTGACTTACCAATGGGTTTCTCGATTTTAGGAGTACTGGACCCACCAATTCATTTTAAACAGCTCCAGTTTAGAAAATTTTCAAAATATCAACCTGAAAGTTTTTTTACAAGTTAAATATATAGATTCAAACAAGATCAAGGAGTATAAACCTTTTTTATTATTTACTTTTCAAAGCACAAGTAACTTAAAAAAGTATAATTTTAGACCTTTTTAGATTTTTCATCCAAACGCTTGAGTTAATCTGCTGCAGATTAGTCAATTTTTTAAATATAGTTTTTAAAATAAGTATAGCAAAAAGCAATTGTGTTTTTAACTTCTGTACCTATTTTTAAATCGATATGTTAAAAAATTTCGAAAATGGAGTCGTTGAATCCAAAGGTGTTATAGTTAAAACGAGATAGGTAAAACAGAAGACTATTTTCAAGCGCCTCGTTTTTAAAAATAACATGAAAACATCGTTCATACTTACTAAGAATATTTATACTGGTGTACTCAACTTGTAAAACAAATTTAATGTTGATATTCCAAAAATTGACGAAACTGGAATAGATTGAAATTAGTTCGTGGGACTGGTACTCCTAAAATCGATAATCGAAATCGACTCCTAGATCGGGTCATTTTCAAGATAACAAGCTGAGACTCAGCATAAATGTTTAAAATATATATTTTAACTCCTATGTCAAGTTTCAATTCGATATATTAAAATTTGGCCAATTTAGAATGAGCCAACGCTTCATATATGAATAAGATGTCCCCTTTTAGTGATTTCCCCTGCTGCAAAATACATACCTGCATTATCGAATTTTTTCCAGACAAACCATTGCTCGGACGAAATAAATACATATGACCTTTTTTGTTGAAAAATACCTCCCCTACACGGTGGTATTTTTTATTTTTCTCTATCTTCATCCCAGCTCGAAATATTAAGGATAATCGAAAAACAATTGATAATCGATTTTTTTTTCGACTTTGGGAAATCGATAGACTGGTAAACTTTTTTTATGTTAATCTACATACTTGAATGTACTTATAAAAAAAATCAGCCGTATTGTAAATTACTGGAACTTTGAATCTAAAATTACCTCTACCGACTGGCCTATCAGTGTCGCGCCTTAATTACCGGCGAACGCCCACAAAGTCTTTGACAAATTCCATGGCGTCCATTCTTCTAATACCACATATTTTTCTTTGAAACTTTTGAGTCGGATGCAGTATTTACTGGGCCTTCTCGAACAGCTCGATTATATGAATTATGTCAATTAGTGGTTTTATATTTTTCCTAAGTTGTGTAGGCTTTTCTTATCTCATATATTCTTTTTGTTTTACGAGAATAGGCCTAAGCTTTTATTTTTATTCCTCTGTGAAAGGTTCAATTCAAACGAGTTTGTCAATATCAAAATGTAAGCCGTGAAGAGCAACCGTCTATCACTGGATGAGATACATGAATCTGTGGAGATGCTTCAATCCGACTTATGACAGGTACGTGTTAGTGAAACATTAAATACTAGACAGAGAGTGAATAGCAGGTTGTGACGACATATTCACGGGACACGAGTAGCCCAGTAATTATAATGGAGCCGTTCCACTACCCAAGCTCATGCTACAGATAGACGTTAACCTACCATTACTGTGGCTTATTTGGTAAATCACTTGCAGAATACTCATGAAGTCTCTTCATCCTGGGCCTATGAAAGACCATATACATGGAGTAGAATTTCATTCCAGAAGGTCAGTCAGAGTTTTCTTCCTTCCTCATGGACCGATTTAGGATTTTATTACATACATTTAAATTGCATTGAGGGTAAATTTGCCGAGACTGAATTTGTAAACGTTCTAGAAGGCTCAACTAACTTAGAGAGGATTCTCAGACTTTTTGTGGAGCTGTAGGACATGATTTCCTATTAATGCATGACAACGCATGTAGAATGTATTATGTGCAATATGTTCAAAGAAGTGTATCTCGTGATTTGGGCCGAATAAACACAATGGCGGACCTCAGTCGACTTTTGTTACAGCATTTACAATCTGCCCACAACGTCAGATCAACTTTCGGTTCCGACACTTATTTTGGGGTATGAGCTAGAAACTGCAAATAAGGCAAGCGGGAAAGTGTGGAGTAAGTTGTAAATTCGTAATTTAAAACTTCTGGTTTTTCCAACACATCTAACTTTTATGACTCATGTTACTGTCAACACTTAAAAATCTTCCCAACAGAAGGGTCAGCGTACGTTTTCAATTTGGATAGTAATTCAGGATCATCTCCAAGATATCTAGCTCCTGAAATTTACTGTTTAGTCAAATTAATTATGGACTGGATTTTTGTAGGCATATGCAAGGAGGGTACCATAAACAATTATTTGTTTAGTATTTGTCTACATTTCTGCATCTAGGAATACCAAAAGCACCACTCTAAATTGACATTGTTAAATGTGGTATAACATAACGAAATTGTATGGATTATGTTCAGTAGTGCAGTACAAAGAATCCATCATCATACAAAAATATTACACATAATTAATTACAAAATATTTGTGTGTATATAAATGTGTTGCCTCTGAAAGATTTGAATATGTCATTGATAAAAATTTAAGATCCAGGCACGAATTTTAATAATAAATAAACGGTATCAGTTAACTGACACAAACTTTCTCCCAACTTACTGTAGTCAAAATAATATTGTTTTTAATCATTTTATTTACTACTTTTTAGAACAAAACAAAAAAATAATATTCTACCTACGTCAATCGTATAAAAAAATTATTGTCCCAGGCGGGATTCGATCGCGCGACCTTTGAATTACTGGCCGAGCTCGCTACCGTGGTGCTACCCCATGCGACCGCTGCCGCGATGCTAGATTTACAACACAAACTTGTTTATTTTTAAACATTTCCCCATAATTATAAAACGCCGAAGTTTTGATAAAAGCGGGTGGTGTCATTTTGTTTGGCATCTTAAGCACTATAAATACTGAAAATTTGATCAAAATCGTTAGAGCCGTTTTTGAGAAATTTGCATTTTTGTCGTTTTTTTGTGGGTTTTTAGGGGTAAATTACCCTTAAAAATTAAAAATTCCAAAAATAAAAAAACGCCAGGAGATATTAGGGTTTAGTACCTACATACCAAATTTCATGAAAATCGGACCAATAGTGTCTTCTCTGGTCGTGTATACATACAGACAGACTGACAGACAGACACCACTCTAAAAACACGTTTTTGGGATCAGGGAGCACCAAAACAAAAAATTCCACTAAAAATATTTTTGGGTTCAGGGAGCACTAACACAGATAATTGCACTAAACAATTTTTGGGGGTTCTGGAAGCACCAAAACAGATAATTCAACTGAAAATTTAAATTCCAACATTTTTACGATCACAATACTTTCTCCATATAGGCTACTACATATAGGGTGGAGAAAGTAAAAGAACATAAATTGAATTCTTGTACACAATTACAATAAAAGGTACTTATACTCACACAATGTCTTTTGGGTGATGGTCCATAACTGATGTAGTCAAGTAAAAGCGTTTAAAATAATGAAAGGCAGTACTCATAACAAATTGTGGTAGTTTAGGTTTTAAATCGCAACAGAAATTATAAAGTACTTTTTCATAGTGGCGTAGTAAAACCTGTTCTTCGTCTACTGTCAGGAAGAAACTTTCTCGGTTCTAAAACAAAAACAATACATCGACATAACAACACAATACATCCAGAGCTGGAACTAGACCTCTCCCTTCACCCTGGAGGATATATTTCGGCACCCCCTCCCCAACATATTCACTCCATTTAAAACTATTTTACAAAAATTAAAACATATACTTTCCTTAACTTACGTCAATGCTATAACAGCTTTGTATTTTTACTCATCAACACGCTATGCCCTATGGTGCAAGCAGATAAGCGAAATTCAGTTGGGCGAAATTTCAACACTCCTCTATTGTACTTTTTGTAATATTTTTTTGTAAGTAGTATACGTTTTTAAATTATGTATATGAAAAAGATGGACACAGGAAACTTTCTAAGCTATAAGGGCTAGCAGGTTAGCATCTACGTAAATTGTAACAACAGCTTTCTTAAGACATACAGATATTCTAGAACTACATCACAACATAATGTCCTTTCTTAGAATAGTTGTTTCAAAATACTGTCTTTTGTTAGACATATAGGGTCTACAGAAATAACGCTTTAAAACAGGCTGTGAAGCATGGTTGTCATCATTACTTAGGTTTGCTCCTTTCTTTATTTACAACAAGGGCGCCCATATGATATTTTCTAGGGGGGGGGAGGGCTAGACCGGGGTATGGAGCTTAAGGAGTACCCTCCCCTCCTTCGGTAAAAGGGATCAAGGGAAATTTTTGACCTCCCCAGAAAACTTTTAAAATTTGGGAGCCAATTTGGGTGTTCAGGTAAAATATTAACATACACAGCATTGAGTCTCTACTTTTACACCGTCAATGAATACACAAAGACCTAGAGGCTGCACCAAGTAGTGACCCAGCAGCTCATGCTTGAACTCTTGTAAAAAATAAAATAAGTATATGTAAAATAAAACGGCACATAACATTTAAAACATATTTCAGTGCTAATATCTTAAAAGAAAAATACCTGACTATAATTAATAATATGCATATTTTCCTTTCCCTTGCAACTAGGGAGGGGCTGTGCCCCCCCCCCTCTGCTCATAGCTATGGGCGCCTATGATTTACAACAGTAAAGTTATTAAGAAGTTGAGAGCTAAATCACATTAGACGGAGCCAGCAGATTAATTTTATACTGCATTTATTGCACGAGCTTCATAATTTTGAACTGCATCTATTGCACGAACTTCATTAAATGCCTGTTCTAAATCACAAATTATTATTTTCTGACAAATACTATCTTATAGGTTAAAGAAGTCATTTTTGACTAGATCTATTATTATATAGCTAATCTTATGTTTAATCTGCAATTATAGCTTCAAATTCACAATCTTTTCTAAAGGTTTAAAAAAAAAGTAGATATTGAAAATAGCCTCCTCTGTTTCGTGGAAACTAGTTGATCTTTTGAAAATATTTTAGTATTAGGCTTCTCATAAACATCATTAAGTACCATTACATCACTCTCCTAATAGGAACAATCCAAAATTAATTTGTATACTACTTGTGATATACGACTTGTGATATGGACCACAAAGGCCTACCAATATTTAATATTAGCTTCTTTTTCCTTAAGTTTCTTGATGAAACCTTCTCAAGTGTTTAAAAATGAGTCCATATAGTTTATGTGAGTTCTGAAGAGTTCTATTCTTTGCTAAACGTTTCAGGTCTTATAGGTATCTTCCCATTTGTTATGATGTAGGGGAGAGGTGGCTATAGTGTAGACATTGGGCTAGTGTAGATATTGCTAATATCAGTTTTTTAATATTAGTAAAATAATTTGTGTAAACATTTTCAGAGGTTGGCTACACTGATATTAAACAGATGTTGAAGTAAAAAATGATAGCTTGCTTTGTTTAAGAGGAAAATATTTGGGTCTTTTCTGTTATATCCCCGCATTTACAAACTATTTTCTATAGAATGAGGATTGATCGGGATAGAACTACAAATGTGAAATATAATTTTTACTCACCATTTGAACGTATAATTGCTGGGGAAAAAATAATAAACAAATTTAAACACGTGCAACTTTACTATTCAACTCTAGGCTAACCTAAGGTAACAGATATGCAAAAATAATAATAAAAAATACCTAAAAGGTTCTAACCTAACCTATGTAGTCACAGTATGTTTACGTGTATTCAACATTTAACAGTGAAATGTAAAACAACGTCGTTGTCTGCAAAAATATTAGGCTAGAGTCGAATAGTAAAGTTACGCATTTGCGATAACCCTTATATCAACAAAAACTGTAAACTTCCTTCCATATATGTTATGGAGTAGTTGTAAATAGTTATTTGGACATTCCCAATTAATCCTCATTCTATAGAAAATAGTTTGTAAATGCGGGGATATAACAGAAAAGACCCAAATATTTTTCAGTTTTTTTTTTTTTGTGGTTTCTGCTTTAAATTAATATGTAATTAAAATATAAGATATTATCTCATATTTATTTATTTAAAAACATATTTTTTACTCTAATAACTTTAGAAGTACACCATTTTATTTGAATGATATAGCTTTAAATTCAGCTTTTTAAAGAAAGGAAATAATACTAACCTAACTTTTATATAAAACATTAGCGTGGGGCTTATGTGGACAGAGTGAAAAGGGGCTAATATGGGGGAATGTTGCATGTCCACTTAACTATAACTTTTAATTCTACAGAAATGTTAATAAGTTGTTTCAAAAATAGTATAGGGATAATAATAAATAATATTCAGGGTGTCCCCGAACTCTCTACTGACCTTTTCAGGTATTATTCCTGTACCAAAGAAAAAGAAAATATTATGTTAAAAATTTCCAAAACTCCAAACAGTTACCCGTACAGCCGCCATTTAGTTTTTTTCACATAAGAATTTTTAAATTTGAGAACGACTCTTTGTAATAAATTTTAAATTTGGTACAAAGCTTTATGACCCAAAAGGTCAGTAGAGAGTTCAGGGGGGATAGTATGAACTGAACCATAAAGAATAGTACATTTTACCACCCCCACTGTAGTCACGGATTGCAGCCTTTGGATATTGCTGTGTTTGGACCTTTTAAGACAGCTTTGTGGGTAGATTTCAATTACTTAACACATTCACTAGCTTTCCACAGCAAATTTATTAAAATGGAAAACATTACCAGTCTCATTGTAGTTGCATTCTTGAATTCTTTCACACCTAAAAATATTTCTTTTTCTTTTTCTAAACCTGGAGTTTAACCGTCTCGTTTTTTCGAAAGAGGATTTTTGTGGTGTTATGTCTCTGACTGTCTGACGGAACATTAGCCAACAATGAAACAACAGAAGCAGCTATTGATTTAATTGATGACAACTATCTAACAGAAGAACCAGGTACTGTTCATGATTTCACTCAGGTTGTCGTAGCGGAGCTACTTATATTTCACAATATTTAGCTTCGTGCGATATCCTCGGCAATAATGTGCTTGTTCCAGCAGAAAAGAAAGTAGAATAAAAAAAACAACTTCTTGGCCCTCAAAAGGGCCAACTTCAGAAAAGAAAGAAAGAGAAAAACAAACTTCTTTGCCTTCAAAAGGGCCAACTTCAGTCAGCGTTCTGCGATTTTCCAGTAAATGCCTTTTACGGGAAAACTCGTCTTAACTTCCCCGGAGTTTCACTCCAATGTGTCCTCGGTCGGTGTAACATCTGTTTGACGAACATGGGTATGTTCGACCGCCAAGAACATGACAAACATTGACCGGCAACTTCAAATTTTTAAGTTTACTTTTCGCGGGCATTGAGACCTCATCTTACGAGAAAGTCACTAAACCAATTTCCCACGAATTCTTTGGCCCTCATAAGGACCACTCCAGCAACGCACCACAGCTGTCTGGGAACACCATAGACATGTTCTCCCGCCAAAGACACTGTGTCATCAGTCGAATGGTTCCCTCACTTTTACAAAAAATGAACATTCTGTGGTCGAACCAACAGTCAACCATCCTGTCACATGTAACATTTTTAATAACTCCATAAATTTAACTCCAAAAAAATGTAGCAACTACAAGTCATGTTACCGTTCCAATCTTAGGTAAGAGTTCTTCTTCTACATTATCAGTAACACCAGAAAGCGTTTTACCATTTCAAAAAGCTAGACGGAGGAGAGAAGGATCAAAGGGAAGAGAAAGAGACAAATCACGAATCTTTACAGATACCCCAGAGAGATAAGATGGCTTGAAGATACTAGGAAAGGAAAATAATGAAAATTAAAAGAAAAATAAGAAAAGCACTCCCAACAAGCAAAGAAGAAAGCTGATGAGCAACTGAGGAAACGTTTGATGTTTAAATCCAAGAGACAAAACAACAGAACGCAACAAGATAAAAATGAATCGGAAACTGAAGAATCTGATGGAGCAATTGAACTTCTGTCTGAAAATGAAGGCTTTGCAATTATTTGACCCTGAAGTAATTTTTAAATTACTATGTGAAGTTAAATAAGCATTTATAATTGTAATTTTAGTAAAATTAGCAAGTTGGATTTCATCAAGCATAAATGACAGCGGCTGAAAGATTCGTTCTATTCCTACTTTTTCCTACCTTCGGTTAAACTGTTAAAAGAAATAACTGATGTTTTATTAGCTTTAAGAGCTAGTTTCAAAAAAATTACAATGGCAGTATGTTATAGAAAACCAAAAATGATTAAAAGCGCCTTCATCAACGTGAAAGACTTATTTTTTACAAATTTTCATATAATCTACTGTAATACGATACATTTTTTGGCATATAAGCAATAGTTTGTAATAAATAATAATAATTCCATTGTATTTGTCAATACAAAGAGTTTTCTGTTTGATTATGTACAAAAGAATATGCATTTTTATTCCATCCAAACTAGCCCCACTCACAATTATTAATAGTCAACTTTAGCCCTAGGTAGTTGCTAAAGTGGACAAATGTAAAAATTTATTAAAAATTAGATTTAAGTATCAAAATAAAACAATAGATTTTTTTTAATTCAGAAAGATCATGGCAAATAAAGCCTGTTCTTAGCATATACATAACAAATCATTTCCTTTTTGATTATTTTTGAAAACATTATTACAACATGAAAAATATACGGTATCAGGAAACTGACACATACTTTCTCCCTCATTATAGGAACTTAATAAAAAAATATTTTATTTTTTATTTTTAAAAGTAATTTTCCCATAAAAATCCATAAAATAACGGAAAAACCAACTTTTCTCAAAAACGGCTCGAACGATTTTGATTAAAGTTTTACAGTTTATAGTACTATAGGTCCCTAATAAACTATAAAATTTTAATCAAAATCGTTAGAGCCGTTTTTGAGAAAAGTTGATTTTTCCGTTATTTTAAGGGTTTTTATGGGAAAATTACCCTTAAAAATAAAAAATTCACAAAAATGAAAAAAACGCCTGGAGATACCGTGGATTAGTACCTCCATACCAAATTTCATCAAAATCGGACGACTGGTTTAGGCTCTAGGTGTGATAACATCCACACAGACACACAGACACACAGACACACATACAGACACACACACAGACATCACTCCGAAAACCACTTTTTTAGGTTCAGGGGGACCCAAAACGGATATTTCCACCAAAAACTCAAACTCGAAAATTTTGACGAATACAATACTTTCTCCATATACTATGGTATAGGGGGAGAAAGTAAAAAGTGTCCACGCTAGTCCCCCTCTCCCCTAGGTCTACCATAAGTAAATTAACTATAATAGACATAAGTTAAGTGAAATAATTTATCTGAATGAATTGTATTAAAAGTATAACCTAGTTAGAATATATAATAGGCTTCATTCAGCTGAAAACATATGTAGAATAACTTCAGATATTACTCCCTTCCTTCCTACCACCAATAAAGGTAATGCAGCGTCAGTAGCATTGTGGCTGCAGGCCTACTATGCTTAGAAACTAAAATTAATATATTAAACATATTTTGTTTAATGTTAGGTGTTAAGACAGTGTACGTTATGTATTTTTAACTCATGACAATGGAAATACCGTAGCAAGCATTCGATAATGGCTGAAAAGCAAAAACAGCAGTATGGCTACAGATCTACAAGACAAAATAGTGACTCTTGTGAAGGTAAGGCATTTTAATATAATTATCAAATAATACTTTTAAAACAGGTAATTATTTAGGCCTACTTAATTTGCTACGAAAACATAATTAAAAAGAATATATTTACAGAAAAAATAAAAAGAACAACTCTAAAAATAAGAGTGCCCAAAGGCGAAACCAGGACGACCATATGGGGGGGGGGGGGGTTACCTATACAATACACATACACTATACTGCATCGTATATTAAATAAAGTGTCAGTGACCAGTTCGACCGAAGATAATATCAGCAATGTATTAATAATTTATTGTAGCTTGTCATTTGCACAGGTGTTGAAAACAACTTACACTTAAGAGCATATTTTCTTCTTCTTCGTCCAATGGCCCACGATGGCTCATGCCATTTTCGATCGTGCTTCCCAATAGAGGCCAGGGAGGTCCTTTCTTCTTTGCTTGTCTTCATCCAATTTTCTGCAGACCAAAAGGTGGTCCTTGTTCATAACAGTGTCTGGGCAATCACACAGCGTGCAGCCATAATTCATTATCTTTACTTTGTTTAGGTGTTCGTTTAGACAGTCATGTCCAGTTGTTAATCGGATGATTGCGACAGACGTCCTCCTCGGCAGGTTCTTCTATACTTTTTCATAAAGGTTGAATATATCTTCATAGGGTATGTTCTTTACTTCTTCTTTTACTTAATTATTGAATTCCAGATGTGATGTTCGCCTCAGTGCTCTAATCCTTGCCTCCAGTGTGAGCATTCTTCTTAGTTTCTTTGTTATGTGGGTTCCTCGTCTGCCCGCTCATTACCTTTCATGCCCATGTGTGATGGAATCCACTGCAGTATTATTTCCTTGGTTACGTGTTTAACTATTTTATTTCATAATTTTTTTTTATTGATTCGATTAATGAACTTGTGGGTGTGTTGTTTTAAACAATTGCTTGTAGGTTGACTTAGAATCAACTAGGATCCAAGATCCATGGGTTGTTGTGTTTACTGTACAGAATTTTCTCATATGTTATCATTGCCTTCTACATATATTCTTTGTGCAGTGATTTGGTTTTTGTATATGCTTAAAATGCTGCAATTGGTGTGGTCTCCACGGCACCTGTTGGCATTAGTAAGCAGTTGTTTTGACTTGTTTTAAATTTCCTCAAGGCATCGCTGCCAGCCAGAGCAAGCATCTCCCCACCATAGAGGAAATTAGGTTTGATGTATGACTTGTAAGTTTGGTTGAGTAGGTCAAGCGTCCTATTTTACTCCTGCTAGTCGTTTTAGTGTGTTGTTTTTAGAAGAGACTTTTGATGTAATGCAGTTTGTAAGGTCCTTTAAATTGAGCTTCCTATTGTTACGAAGTGAGATGAGGGTTATCATTAATTTATATTTTAACTATATTAGATGTAGAATTTTATTGGTAGCCTACGGTGCAACACGCGATGAAGTTAAATCTCGTAGTTGCATTTTGTGATAAGCCAACGACCAAGCTAGACGAGTAAAACTGAGTGGGGACAGAGATGTTAAATAGAGGCGACTAAATTCGAGACGGGGCTTTTTTGGGTGGAACGAGTGTAGGTGTACGTCGGGGCGACACGGGCTGACCGGAAGAAGCCACGAGAACAAATTAAGGTGAGGAACATTTATTTTGAATATTTGGGGAAATTGTTTTAGCATCAAGCTAAGTAGAATCAGTTTTGTTTGTCTTATAATAAATTGAAGTAATTAATTATTTGAATGATATCGGTATTTGAGTACCTTGGGAAGTAGATATATTATTTGAACCCAGTTCTGCCCGTAGAGTTAGGCATAAGATTTATATAGATTTAGATTGATTGATGTTGGATGAATTAATATCTCTGTGATTAGTTGTGTGTACGGAATTAAAATAAAAGATATATTTAAAATGACCTTAGTGGAATTAATTTGAATACATGTTTTGTGACCCTCTCACTCCAAAATAATTCGAGCTAAGCGAGTTGCCTTTTATATAAAGATCCCTACGTAATACTATAAAGAGTGACTCCCAGATATTTGGCGTTACAGAGCTATTAAACTGTTGTGTTTTCTACTTGAAGTAATATGTTTTGCACTTTTGTTTTGTTTTTAGGGAGAATAGTTGGTAACTTGTTTTCTGTTGATATTAATTTCCATGTTGTTATTCTTACTCCATCTAGTCAATGCGTTTAGAGCCTCATTCAACCAACCTATTACGCAGTGAATCAAAGATCTTCCTGTCCTTGTTGTTTGCCAGCCATATCAACACGTCATCCATGTACATTGCACAATTGAGTTTATAGGGGGATAACACCTTTGGGAGATCATTTATTTAATGTTGAATAGCAATGAGCTAAGAAAAGTGCCTTGCGGGAGGCCCACCTATATTTGTTTATACTTGGATATACCCATTTTCCATTTGGTACATATTCTTTCTTGGCGTTGACTAAGAAAGTGTTTTCGCCAGCAAAACATATTGCCTGTTATGTGTATACCTTTAATCTTTTTCAGAAGTTGAGATCTACATACCGTATTGAAGGCACCCTTAAAATCAACAAAAACAGCCAATACCGATTCTCCTCTGTTGAATGAGTCCTTCACCCTTTGTAAACACCTAGTCCATGGGTGTATGGCCTAAATCCTGCTTGATTGTTGAAAATTAATCTGTTGTTTTCCAAATAGTACTGCAACCATGTGGCAACCATTCTTTCCATTGTTTTTCCATTATTGAAGACAGGGATATTGGCCTGCAGTTGCGAAATCCATCACCTGATATTTTTGATGGGGATGATCTTTTTTGATGCCAGCTTTCTTCCTTATGGCTGGCATATCACATTTTCTGGTCTACACTTCATTAGAGATTTTTAATTAATAATGTCTTAGCCCTTTTCCCTAGATTTCTAATGAATTCTGAATAGATCTTATCAGGACCAAGGGATTTATTAACTTTGAGTTTTTGTATCGCTTTGTCCAATTCTGCCATGGTATACTTCTTCGTAAAGATATCTATGCCTTGTTTAGAGATGCTCTTGAGTTGTTTTTTAACTACTCTGTCATATTTCTTATTCTGTTGGGATAACTTAATTTCTTCTCTTTATAGTAGGTATTGAATTTATTGGCGATTTCATGGTCACAGTGTATTGGTTTGGGTGTACTTTTTATGGAGTCAGTCGGTTTCTCCTACCACTGATGAAGTCTTTTAGGGAGCTTATGTATTTGTGGACTCTACTGCTGTTTGTTCCATAACTCAACCGTCCAATGAACCTGGAGAAGTTGTTTCTTTGCCTCTCGAATGTGCCTGGTGTATAGTGCATTTGCTTCTCGTCACTCTTGTACGCTTCTTGTGTCATTGTATTTGTCTGCTTTGTCTCTTAGCGCGTTTCTCCTATTCCACAACGCTTCCAACTCCTCATTCCAAAAAGGTTTATATTTCTTAACTTTCCCTTTGGGTTGTTGTTTTCCTGACCCTATCATAACGTTGCATAGTTGTTGTAACTTTACTCCAGCACTAACTTCCATGTTTATTCTATTCACCTCCACAGCACTGTGAAAACTCTTCCACTTGGCTTTCTTAAAGATCCATACGTAGCGCTGGATCTTTCTTTGTCTGCTCTCGGTTTCTGTTGTTGTCCTAGTAACAACCGCTCTATGCCCGCTGCTTTTATCCTCCAATTCATATTTAGTTTTGCTGTTGTAGATGTCACTCGAGACCATTGCAAGATCGGGATTTGATGATGTTCAATGTATATATGTTTTCCTGTCATTTGGGTGATAACAGAAGCTGGATGGTATTAGAGTCGATAAAGTTTTCTATTTCCCTTCCTGCAGCATGTCTATCTAAGTAACCACATCACACTGAGTGCCCATTGAAGTCACCTGATATAATTGTTCTGTTTGTCACCTTCAATACATCCATGTTAAAGCCGGAGTTGTTAGGTGGTATGTAGATTCCGTAAACAGAATATGCAACATTGCTCTTCCATAATACCACCCGGGCAATCTCTGACTTGTCACTATCCGCATTTCTTTGACGACTTTTAAGTTGTGGGTAAGGTTGTTCTTTACTCCCACCAAAATGCCATTTGCGATCTGTCTGGACTTGTGCAGGCAGTTGATTTTATAATCTTTGAACCTGTAATAGATTTGATTCTGCTCAGTAACGTTGGCTTCAGTAATGAAGAAGACATCAATGTCATGTCTGTTCAGCTGTTTCATTATGCTCTGTATCTTTCCTTGAATTAGCCCACCTGCATTCAAGTGATACGTGTTTATACCTGTTGTGTGATTATAATGGTGTAGGCCTATATCATTATCAGTCTGATCTGAGACTTTGTCGGCCCTAATAAGGACAGTTGATTCCTTTCTTTTTCTTTTCATTTGATTCTTGCCTTGGGAAGCATTAGCCATCTTTGTTGAACATTTATTTAGCACTACCCAGGGAACACATACAGCTTAAGGTATGCTGCGGATCAACGTTATTCCCGTACGTATTTTAATGTAAGTAGGCCTACCGTAAACAAAGTGCAAAATATTTTTTACAATGGAGGGGTGGTAAAGATGGAGAACGGCGTGACCAGAGGTATTTTAAAAATGTCTTCATATTATGAAAGAACACGTTAAACTGATTATAAAAACAACAAAAATATCCGCGGGAAATAAAAATTATATAAAATACGAGAGAAATAAAAGTAGAAAATATAGAGGTTAACTTCAGTATTTTGTTTATATTTTAACACTAAATAAAAGAAACAAATCACTTAATACACCAACAAATATCAACAATAACTTCACTAACAAAAGGAATGAAAGAAATCACGAAAATATATGTCGATCTTTATATAACTTTTCAAAACTTTTAGTTTAAAAACAATAACAATTATAGTTAATAAATTACATTGAATACCAGATAAAAGAAGAAACTTATCATTTCTGATTGCCAACGTTACCACATTGAACATATATGTAATAGGAAAAGATGACGTAACAGTAATCACAACATTTTACTAGTAGCGAATATAAACAGAGCTTATATTCTGGTAACATTGGCATTACGTCATATGACTTTCGAAATTCCATTGGTCATTGTTAAAAAAAGAACCAGAGGTACTAAACCTATACTGTTTAGTAACAGTATGATTAATATGTCGTCCTTATTATCACATTATATAATTAGAATTAAAAAAAAACCAGAGGTACTAACCTATACTGTTTAGTAACAGTATGTTGCCGATAACAGTATGATTAATATTTCGTCCTTATTATCACATTATATAATTAGAATTAAAAAAAACCAGAGGTACTAACCTATACTGTTTAGTAACAGTATGTTGCCGATAACAGAATGATTAATATTTCGTCCTTATTATCACATTATATAATTAGAATTAAAAAAAACCAGAGGTACTAACCTATACTGTTTAGTCACAGTATGTTGCCGATAACAGTATAATTATAATATTTTGTCGATATTATCACATTATATAATTAGAATAAAAAAACACCAGAGGTACTAACCTACACTGTTTAGTCACAATATGTTACCAATAACAGTATGATTATAATATTTCGTCGTTTTTATCACATATAATTAGAATAAAAAATAACCAGAGGTACTAACCTATACTGTTTAGTCACAGAGTATGTTGCCGATAACAGTATAATTATAATATCGCGTCCTTATTATCACATGATATAATTAGAATAAAAAAAAAACAGAGGTAGGGTTCTAACTTAAAACAGTTATTATTTTTTAATTGTAGGTAATATTTGAGGCACTGATAAACCCACTCAAATCTAATTGCAACCAATCTGGCAACCCTGTTCCTATCGCGTATTAAAATGGCTGTTCATTGTCTGTGTTAAATCCCATAAGCGATTTTTGGTTTGTTAATTTGTTATGTTATATTTGTTTTAGAATGTTTATAATTGATTTCCCGCGATCAGTGAAGTGTCTAATTTCATTATATATATAGGAAAAAGTGATATATAGTGTAATTCTATTAAAACCTGTAGTCACGACGTCCTCCACTAGAACTGTAGCCTATTTAAACCTAGGGAAAATGTATAATTCATACATTTATGTAATTTACATTTTACTTACCCTACATCAGTTACAAGTTAAATTAAAACCTAAAAAACACAAGCTAAATAAAAATTATACTTTATTAAATGTATCACTATAGGCTATTTAACAAACATACCTCAATTGCTTCTCCACATTTTTCAATGAATTTTCTATTCGCATAAGTATGCATTTGCAATAAATCTTCTTCTGATGAAAATGTCCATTTATAAAGTTGAGAACTTGAAGCATACATATTTCACTGATAATGTATGTGGAGTGTAAACTAAAACAACTGTGAAACTGATTCAGATAAAAAAAATTATCTTAAAGTATTATTAAACATTAAATAGTTCAAATTAGGTTAGTTTTGAAATATCTTATATTCGGTATACTTTAGTTAAACTTATACTAATTGGCTATTTTTAAAGCTATTTATAATTTATGCTTTTTCTACATAACATAAATAGCCTACAAAATAATATAAACTCGTCATAAAAATGGAACAATATGCCAATAACAACACTGGTATTTTGGTTATAAAAGTCGGCCGAGTAGGTACCAGCTGAAAAATGACAGGTCCGGTATTTGCCGTTGGTGGGAAGACACAAATATTTGTACAAATAACGCTGGTAGCGACAGGATGTTATAAAATGATTTAATGTCCGATTTAAACTCGTTATTCTTATGTGAAATGTGTTAAAGCAAAAATAAAGTTATGCAATTTAACAACAATGAAGACAAATAATTATTAGAGTTTATTCATATATGTTCATATATTAAGTACTTATAATAATATAGGGTATACTGTCATTATGGCCAGATTTAGGATTGGAAAGGGGTTGTAGGACTATATTTCCGTGCATTACTTACGGTTCGTTAATGTCATAAAAAAAAATTGATAACTCAATAACTCGAAAAACGTTGTTTATGTTGTGCAAAAGCACACAAAAAATTATTAACACGTTGACGAAAATGAACCAAACAACCAAGGAAGGTTTTTGTAAATTTTTTATATTTTTTTTGTTTCCCTGATTGAGTCAATAAAGTTTCATCAACGAAAAGT
>JAGFPH010002348.1:4153-35449 GCA_018207615.1 Philaenus spumarius | reverse complement strand
CCTAATATTATTTGCGTTAATTTTATAAAACGCTGGCATTAGAACGCAATGTAATATACAACAGCGTATTTCAGCAAAAAAAATCGATACCCAAATACAAATTATGCCATATTACCAACTACCATTGTTCAAATACTATTTAAAATACAATGACGAATGTCCGCAAAGAATACGATGCTTGAATATTATTAGCGCTAATTTTATAAAACGACGTCATTAAAACTCAATTTAATATAAAACAGCGTGTCAGCGAAAAAACCTATACTCACAAGAACAATAATTTTTCCCAACCACCAACCCGTTGGCATGGTAACGGCACGTCTCGACTTCCAAGAATAATGTACAATAGCCCATAAACCTGCTCTGCTTAGCTTCATTTTCATACGCCAAATTGGATTGCTATTAGTTTCGGTTGTGTTGAGAATATTTCAATGTACCTAAAAATTGTTTTAAACAATTTTATGCATTTTCCCGACTTCAAACAAAATTATATGTTAGTTCCCGACTTTTCCCGACTGTTTTTCATTTCTATGTTAATTCCCGATTTTCCCGACTGCTAGACACCCTGTATTATCATGTTTACTATTTTATAAATCAATATTTTTAGTTTTTTTTAAGAAAAGAATGAGATACATTTGTATACACTAAAAATACAACATAAAAATAATGAAAAATGTTACCCAACACAACAAGAATTACATGACCTCAGTACATTCCTGTTTCCTTTGTTTTACCTAGTATCGACGTCTACTATCTGTTGCCCTTGTCTACAGCTAGCAGCTGGTACATAACGAGTATATCACCAAACCATCCCCAAAACAATATAGCCTGTCTGAGAAGTAAGCCCGTAATATATTTAAACAAAATTTACTGGCCTGAATAATTTCTGGTTGTAAAGTGATAAATAGTAATACTATTGGAACACTCCAACTACACAAGATTCAGAATCAGGTGTGCTAACCCCTCAGATAAAAAGTCACCGGGACAGATAAAGCAAACAAATTTCATTTCGAAGCAAGTCGGAAAATAATACAATGAAATTACATGATTAAAAACAACATTCAGCGACCTATTATTTTTGCTGTTAGATACAAAATTCATATTTTGATAAAAGGGCTAACACATGTGCAGAAAAGCTTCTTTTATTGACTCTACCTATGTATAATTTAGTTTACAAAATACAAATAATCAACTCCTATAAAAGCGAATATATGTATGTGAGTAAGCTGATTTCACCCATCTTCTATAACACTTAAACAAACCCAGTATAGATTATACTTTGGGGTTATGTTTACAACTTCAATCATTATAAATTCTTACGAAGTAAATTTTTTTTTAAATATGAGATATAGAACTAATGTATGCTATATTATGTTATAATATTTGCTTTGAGGTTATAAACTGTATATAAATACAACCTTTTATCATCAGCTGATTTCACCCATCTTCTGTAATATTACTTAACAAACCCCTGCGTAGATTATACTTTGGGATTATGTTTACAACTTCAATCATTTTAATTTCTTGTGAAGTTGATTTTTTTTTTATAAATATGAGTTATAGAACTACTGTATGTTGCTTTGATGTTTTATATTAATATAAATATAACATAAACACAACATTTTATAATCAATATATTCGTTTATACAAAATTAAAGAAGAGATACCTATTCGTTTAGCTTCAGAAACATTCGTACATCTTCGTATAACAAATAAACATATTCCATTACTAATTTCTTCATTATAATACTGTTAGTATTCCTAATCATTTGATCTATCATTATGAAACAGAAAGCAATTAAAAGATAATATTTTTATCTTTATTTAGATATATAATAATGTATATAAATACAAAATTTTAACAAATAGGCCTACAGTTTTATAACCACTATATAATTGTACACATTTACCGAGTTTAAAATCCCCTTTTATCATAGTTAGGTAGGCCTAGATAAAGAATGTTGTTTTTAAATACTTTTTTGTATAAATTATATATTTCTGATGTGTATCTAATTAATCCGCCCTTGATTTTTCCCGGGGGTTTACTAGTTAATTCAATAATGTATTGTCTGTAATAATACTGAAAGTTTAATAATATTTCAAAGTTTCCTACATCATGTGATGGTAAAAATAAAATCGAAGAATATTCGAAAACCTCTTTAAAAATCTGTATAAGGAACTTTAGTCTAATATACTATTTACAATATTTATTTATAACATAAAAATAAAAAATATACATAAACTAAATGTTTCTTATATAAACAATATCTTAAAGTATATCTACAATTAACACAATAATTATAACACCAACGTTTTATAAAACATACGACAGAACAATAATTGGAATTGAATTTTATATAGAATACAATATTATATAATAACATTGAAATAATTTAATAATGTTCAGCACTCTTTCATCAGTATCTAGATATAGATTAGTTAAATATTTAAACTTCAAACGATACTAACAAGGCAATGTTATAAAGGTGATTTAAATATGTTTGTCTTAAGATAGTGCACAACACTTAAATGGTTTCTACTTATATAATCAATAGACAAATAATTAACAAACACGAAAGTTTCATAAAGGAGCAGTATACATAAGTTTTAAACGACTATTTTTATAAAGATACAATTAATTCTAAAAATATTTATAAACTATTAAAAATAACATTGAAACATAAAATTAACCCTACTATTTTATTTGTATACCAACAATTATTGTAATATGAAGTTTGGAGAATTGATTATTAAATTGGTCATACAGTAGAACTCCAACTATAGGGATGCACAATTGTACAGATAAATTATGGAGGAGAAAATATGTATTCAATTAAAAAAGAGAAGTGGAGTGAAATCAACAAAAAGAAAGTAAAATAGATTACCTAATCACACAGGTTAAAATTTTGGTAGGAGTTGCAGAATGTAATCTTCATAAGCTACAATTAAATGTTCCGGTCAGCTGATTATGTTTTGATTCGTGATTGTATCGAATATTTGACCCACTAAAAATCTTCCAATCTCAAAAAGACAAAAACCGTTGGAAAGAAAATGATTTAAACTTTAATTTTTGAATTTACAAGTTTTTTCTAAAACGTATATTTACATACGTAATCATCGTTGCAGTTTATTAGTTTTCTACAACACACTCGCCGCCCGAATATTCACCAGATTTCATCCTAAAACGCAACGAAATAACTCATCTTTCTTCTCTCTCTACAGCCCGCCCAGTACTTTTTCTAAGTTAAACCTATATATCGTTGGATTCGTCACAATATCCTCTAAGTTAAACTGCCATCCAATCAAAAATCAGACAGATAGTTCTATAGATATGAGGCGTTTTGTAGACCCTTGCAATTGGTCAGTTTTCCAACCAATAAACAGCCTTCCTTATACACGTGATTTCTATGTGATCCCAGTCTATTTTTAGACATATTTTTATGTGTCTGTATAGAGAATATTTCAAGCTAACATTTCGTGTGAACCAAATATGTTTTGCTAGAAAGGTTTGTTGTGCAGGGCCATGGGAAAGTCAGCGTTTTGACGCTCTCATCTGACGGTTGAAATTCAAACGTAACGAACTTTTATAAACATGTGAAAGATAGCCGATGTATCACACCTCGTATTACAAGCATGGATGGGAGGTTTATATATTTGTTCTCACTTTTGTTATTCCAATAATTCTAAGTCAAACACTTTTATGAAAAGATAACGTACAAGTATACAGTTCAATTCTTTGAATTATTCTCTACACTTTGTTATAATAATATTTCATTTTTGGGCAAAGCATATATTCCTAAATTACGTTTCAAACTTGGCATAGTTTTGTTGGGCATAGCCTTGTAGTAGGAACATAAAAACTGGCGTTTTCAAAATCAGAAATTTGAAATTGATAAATATTTGTATACAGTTCTATTTGGAACTAAATTATGAAACTTTTTTTAATTTACGAAACAAATTACAAAAAATGTTTACTACTTTTTATGTAGGCCTAAAGTTGAACTTTTTATTTCGTTACTTTAAACATTTTTTGTTTCTTGAGCTAATAACTATGTAAACTTTACATCTATCATTTTTTTACTGGCATATATAAATTCTTTGAACCTTTCTCTACAAAAAATCTATGGTACACTTTTGGATTAGGGTTCATTTACTATTGAGTATTTGTTTAATTTTTGAAAAAATGCTTGGACACGCCAAAAAATCCATTTTTGTCAACATTCCCGGTTCTAGGGTTAAGAAATTTGACTTTCCCTTTGTTGCAGAATCCTTATTCTAGTGTTTTACAGAAGCAAATTACAAAACTTGTTATATAAAGATCTAATGTGTAACATGTGAAGGGTGATTAAGAAATTTGACTTTCCCTTTATTGTCTAATCCATATTCTAGTGCTTTAGAAAAACCAATTAGGCCTACAAAACTTGTTAGGGAAAAATCTAATATGAAACATGTGAATAAAAAGACTTTGTTACACCACTGCGGGATTAAGAAATTCAACTTTATCTTTGTTGCAGAATCATTATTCTAGTGCTTTACAGAAGCCAATTAAAAAACTTATTAGATAAACATCTAGTATGTAACATGTGTGTATAAAGCTTTATTACATAATTAAATTACAAGTGAAAAAACATAGACCAAGACCGGGAGTTGAACCCGGGACCTTCACGTTTCCGTCGTGATGCTCTGCCAACCTAGCTACCCTGATCGCTCCAGATATTGATCGATGTTATCTCACTTGTACAGTTTTACTACAATTATTGAATTAAAAACCAAACAAGTGAGATCACAAAAATATCCCTTGCTAAGGAAGTGTGCAAGCGGAAAAAAAAATAAAAAAATAAATTTTATTACATCACTAGGGTGTTTAAGAAATTTGTCTTTAGCTTTGTCGCCCAATCCTTCTAATACTGTAGAGAAGAAAATTATAAAATTTGCTGCGTAAAGATCTATTTTTGGTTTAACATTTTGTTACTTTACAGTAATTTCAAACACTCTATAATTTTTAAATTCAACTTTCCAATAAAAATCTAATTTTATGTGTCAGATATATTTTTTAAATTAATTTCTGAGGTATATAGAATTATCTGGATCTGCCTGGTCACCATCTGATAGTTTAAGTTCTACTGCAGTTGCAATTTTTTCAGTTGTTTAATTCAACTAAAATTTTAAAGCTATTACTTATAAAACAAATGCATTTTAGTGGACATTTGATTAGTAATGAAAAATGTTATTATTATGAAAAAAACATTATTACTTAAACATTAATTATAAACTGTGGGTACTATTGAGATTTATTTTAAATAACTGTAATAAAAATTATTACAATTTTTTTATTGTTCGGCTCCTGTATATTGAAAGGATATTTCATCACTAACTAAATGGCTAATTCCTGTAACAAAAATTCTACATTATAAACATTAACAAAATAAACATTTTGTTACTATGAAATATTCTGATCTACAGATAACTTTAAGTTAACTTAATAAATGCTGTGTATTAAAGAAAATACAGAAAACAAAACCTTACCTTGAACCAACGTTAAAAGTCTAAACAAATAAAATATACTAACATAGAATCTTTATGTAAACACTACAATAAAAATCAACACTTATAAAATACATGTTACGAAAATTTAATTCTAAATTACATTGTTAAAACAGGTTAAGGTAAAAAAACTTTGGTTTAAATAAAGTGGTCTCGTACAACAAATGAGTTGCAAGCCATTAGCTGAAATGATGTAGTCATACCATCAATTCTTAATGTTTCTCTATGCTAGAAAGAATACAATCGGACCAATTCCAGTATAACATTGCATCAGGACTAAATAATAACCCAGCAACAGATCAGTTTTGACTAGAAAAGATAATAAATTTCCATCTCCTTAGATATAAAACCTGCATTCTTAAGCGAAAAACTCTACTTTAGACGACAGCTCATATTCAATCTCTTCGTTTTTGTACATCTCCAGCATCTAGAAAAAATAAGCTAATATTACTCTTTCTTCAGTTCATTACAATTGGTGGCCTATGCTAGCACCCTACTAATCGAAACAACATTAAACTGAAATGTTTGATTGTACAAACACGAATAGTTTAGGAATTTTCTTTTTAATGTATAGCAAAACAATAAAAGGAAAGTACACAAAGTTTTGATTAGGATTAAATTTAAATATTCAAACTCAATTTGAAAGCTAATTGAAGGGCTGAGAAGCCAAGTGATATTTTTTTGAATAACGGAATTAAGTGGCGAAACTGGCTCTTCAACACTATAAAATGTTTGTGGCCAAGGAATATAACTGTAAGTCTTTCATGTGTTGAGATCTAGTGGCGAAAAATAAACTACTTCGTAGAAGAGCTGTTTAGCTTAGAAGCCAAGGGATACATGTGATGCAAGTCGCTTTACTTTACATAAGTAACTTACATGTAACCTATGTTTTATTACACAACTTTTAATTCCTGTTAACACGTTCACCGGTACGCAAATTTCGTATTTCCTATGCTAATAGCAGACCTTTTAGTTTTTATATTTATAGCCTAAGTGAGTAGAAATTACTTTATTTTTGAACCTTTCTACGTAATAATCACTAATATTTTAAAGCGGACGCACATGTTCGTCCATAGCACATAGGCTTAAAATTGACGTGCGAAGCTACTTTGACGTGTATTAAAACTACTCCCAATAAGGGGGTTGCCGTGTGAAGCACGCAATGCATTGTGTACTGAAAATACTCCCAATATTTTGTGCCAAGCTCACATGTGCATCCTTAACAGTGAACGAGTTAACAGCCCAAGGGGTACAAGTGACATCTTTTAACAAATGGGTGATAACGAAGAATAAGAGGATGCAAATCAAATTAATCTTTGTTATTATGTTAGTCTAGAACCTAGCAATTAAAAATATACTAGTTTTAGTGATCACGGTTTTACCTGGATTTGATTATAACAGTTTAACCTTAAACTGAGTTTTCTCAAAACTAACTTCACTACACTTATACCCCTTGGTTTCTCAGCCCTTCAATTATTAAAGATACAGTTCCTGATAAAAAAACCCAACCATTACTTAATATACATATTTCATAATATTTACAATCAGAGCATTTGATCAAAATTAAAAACTATTAAAAATTGTATGAAATGAAACCAAAAAATAATTATACAGATAGCAAAAACATTATTTACAATTTGTCTTGTCGGTGTCGAATGTTGTTTATGTGAAAATAATGAATTTATCTGTTTAACGATCACTGAATACGTCAGAACCAACAATCACACCATTCAAGTGATTTTTTTTAACAGAAGATACCAATTGGAGAAAAAGTTTAAAAAGAGGCAGTAATTATATCCGTTTAAGAAAACTGCCCAAGACAGTCTAGTTCCCTGCAAATGTGATGTATATGTCACTTATTAGGAATGAATTACAGACACTTTTGACAGGTCTACAGGATAACTTAACCCTTAATGGGCGGCTAGCGCCTTTAAACGCGACACAACCCAAGCGGGGTTAGCGCCTTTAAGCGCAAATATACAAACACATGCTTAGATGATTCCATAGTTCACGAAACTTGCAATAGAGTGCAGGGTGATGTTCTTTGAGTATGTTTATACCAAATAAAAAATATAGGCAATATCTGTTACGCCGTATCGTCTGTGTTCTGTCGTCAGAGCAAATGATTCTACTATCGCAAGTGTTCTCAGCGCGGCTTACACCTATAGACGCATCTGTTTCACTCAGCTGTTACTTGTTTGTTTGTACTGTTAGCTGATTGATATTCATTCCAAAGTTTTAGTTTTGTATAAGTTCTTGTTTTTTTTTTTTTTAGTTTACTACGTAATTATTTTATTTTTTTAGACAACAATAGGTATTGCTTTTATGTGTTTAGTTTTTGAATAATTGTAAATTCTGCTAAATTTAGTTAGATATTTTTTGTACTCCTAAAAAACATGTAAAACAATTTTAAAATTAGTTGAGTATTTTTCGTGTGAATTTCTTAACCCTAAGAATCAAAATTTAAAAAGAACATTGAGAAAATAAATATAATATATTGTTTTAACTCTAAATGAGCGGTAGCCCATACTTAAGCTATAACTTAAGATGAGGAATAAAAAATATAAAATTGTTTGATAAGGAATAAAAAATATTAAATTGTTTGACGAGGAATAAAAAATATAAAATTGTTTGAAGAGGAATAAAAAATATAAAATTGTTTGATGAGGAATAAAAAATATAAAACTGTTTAACGAGGAATAAAATTGTTTAACGAGGAACAAAAAATATAAAATTGTTTGACGACGAATAAAAAATATAAATTGTTTGACGAGAAATAAAAAAAATAAAATTGTTTTACTTTTGACTTTAGTCCTTAGAGAAATTTAATTTTCATCAATCACTGTGGATGGAGTCTAATATTATAAAGTCACTGCCTAACTATGTCTTTCAAGATACAAGTTAAGTAGATCCTCTTGTAATTTTGCTAAGTAAGTTGCTAGTTGTGCCCACCCTTTATTCAATTAGTCATAACAGTCTAGCGGATATGGCATAGTCTCAACAATACATTTTCCGTAGCCACGCTCTGTGACAAAATTTTATATACCGATATATATTTTTGTTGTTGTTACAATAGACTAAGATTATGACTCAGTTTTTAAATGAACAAATACTGACTTCCAATAGAAATATTATGTAAAGATTTTAATAAAAAATTAAACTACATATTTAAAGTCATTGTAAATATATGATTCAAACACCAAGATCGGCTGCCACAGTTGCAAAATGTTGCCATTTAAAATAGTTTACTACATCTAATTTTTTTTCCTTAGTTATATCAAGATCTGTTTCTGTTTTGTTGTCATTAAGCACAATTATTTTGTTTGTGCACAAAAGTTTAATATGAGTATTCTCAGTAATGTGACTGGGAATTTGAACATTTACGAGAGGTGGTATTTTTGATTGCCGCCCTTTTTAAGTACAATTATATTTCTTTTATATTTTAAGACAGAAAAATATTTTTTAATCTTTAAGTTAGTGAAACCTGGCTGACTGTCTGTAGGCTATGGCATAAGAAAGTGTTAATCTTTTTATAGTTCTTCAGATCTTAATAAAAGTATCATTTCATTCATTAGCACGATAATTATAAAACTCGGATTTTACAAATACAAGTTATCGTACAAGCTATAACCATTCTCTCTTCATGGATGGTTAACGAGCAGACGATTTGAACTACTAAGGTGCCAAAAATAATTGAAAGATAGCGAGTAACCACTCAATAAGCAGGAAGCGTTCAAGGTCAAAGTATGCATATGTCATCCTTCCCCTAGTCTTAAAAGAATCCAAAATACAGTAAACCAATAGGTGACACTTAATGATATCTTTTAATCTCAATCTAAGGAAACTTGTTTGTTTTGAACAGAGCCATCATGAGAACCTATGCTTAGCAAACAATATTTGACTTTGTTTTTTTTTCAAAAAAGAAAACATTTTTTTTTAAGTTTGTAAAATATATTTTGGTTAGATGGTATTTCAGTTACGGGAGATTCTACTATACAACAATAAATCATTTAAATAATAATTAACATGTACTTACCAAATTCAATTCTTTCGCTAATTCCTGCTTTTGTTTCTCATGCTTTGTAGCAAGCTTATCTTTTTCCTTTGCTTGTTTGACCTAAACAAAAACCAATAGATGTTCAATGAGCACTACAAAAAGATGTAGTCAAATTAGCAAATTCCATTACAAAAAAAATTAAACATAACTGTTTATAGAAATAAATACAAGTAAAAGCACTAAGGACATACTGTAATTAAAAAACAGACTTTGATATTCATAGATACAAAACCAAATAAAATTTGCATTGTCATATGTTTCTTCCGTGTTTTTAATGTTCAAATTTGTATATTACGGACTCAAAATTAAATTATAAGTTCAATGTGTACCTGTTAAACATGTTTGAACTTTGTAGTCTTATAACAAGTGAGAGAAAACAATATTGTTTAAAATTAGCACTAAGTTGACCAAGGAACTGTGAACCTTTGCAGCTATTTCAGAAAATATTTCTTTGCGGTACTAATTACTTCAAACAATTATTGTCTCTCAGATGCATTTCTTTATTATTAGGGGGGTGTTACGAAATGAAACGAATTACTAGTCTTGTTATTCAAATCTACAAATTGTTATCACAATAATGTAAACTATGTAATTATACAATTAAGTTTCCAAATGATGTAATGGCAGAGTTGCACATTTAAGTAGGCCAACATCTGAGAAGGAAGGCGACATGGGTAAAATTGAGATTGGACAGGTTGTTTAGATAGAGAAGAAAGATTCAAGGCACAAGGTTCTTGGGAGACAACCTTCAGTTTTTGTGCACTAGACTGTCCCCAGTCTTCATTAGCCTAACTGACATGAAGTAAAATATTAGGGTTTATTTTCTAAAATTGGCTGCCAATAGCATCAATGAAAAATTATAGGTACTTCAGACCAGTTCTTGCCAATCATTTCCTTAACTAAATAACAAAATTTGTATCGTTAATTCACATTTTTAAACTAGATAGAAAGTTTTAAATTACTTTTATTTCGATATTTATTAATTACATTTATCCGCTCTCAATTGATTACTCACAACTTGAAATTAAATTTACTTACTTTCTATTCTAACTATATAGAATAAAATATCACACTCATATTAAACATTTTTAATGAATGTCTTTGAAGAAAGAAAGACAAAATGGTTATTGATTAGTTAAACCTATAAATTTGTTAAATGTAAGAACATTAACAATATGCCCCAATGTAATAATGATGAAGCTTGATACCAGTAGTGACAAATATTGGTGCAGCCCAAACTATTGATATTAGAGATGTCCTAGTGAGGGGTTGGAGGAAGTGTTCTGGCTTTTATAATTTCTTGTATTGTTTTTTTATTGACAAAATGCATTCACCAACAATACCAACAATTCATTGTAGGTAGAACACAACTTAACCCTTGAAGTATTCATGCAAATTTTTTGCAATGCCAAGCCATTTCGGTGCGTGTGCAAGCATATTTAAAAAAATTTGCCAAATATAGTAATTATAAACAAATCCAAAAGTGTTCCAAAGCTTTTTTGTAGAGAAATGTTCAAAGAATTCATGTATGCCAGTAAAAAATTTATTGAAGGAAAATTTACAAAGTTATTAGCTCAGGAAACAAAAAATGTTCAGTAACGAAAGGAAAAAGTTCTACTTTAGGCCTACATAAAAAAAAGTCAACATTTTTTGTAATTTTTTCTAAATTTACAAAAGTTTTGTAATTTAGTTCTAAATTTAGAACTGTATAAAAATATATATCAATTTCAAATTTCTTACTATGAAAACACCAGTTTTTATGTTGCTACTACAAACAAGATTGCTAACAAAACTAGAGACCTAGTTTGAATAGTAATTTAGGAATATGCTTTGCCCAAAAATGAAATATTATAACAAAGTGTAGAGAATAAATCAAAGAATTGAACTGTATTCAGTATTTGTAAATTATAATTTCATAAACGTATTTCACTTAGCAAAATTAGATCAAACGAATAAACCTCTTGTAGACCAAGGGGATACAGTATCTTGTCTGACTATAGCGTGAGAAAGCCGTTAGCCAAACGTTCTCAAGTTGAGTTTTGAATTCAACAAAAGTCTGTATTTCCCAGGAGTGTACGAACAAAACCGTTACAGTGAATATGGCTTTCTTTACATGAAAAGATAGGTTGAACCTTTCTCTACAAACCGATATCACCAAATCTATACAAATATATTGAATTGTAAGAGATATCTCGAATGCAAAATGTGCTTTTTCAATGGTTGAAAACTGTCCAATTGCAAGGGTTTACAGAAGACTCTATATTTTCGGAACTATAAGAGTGACGTCTGATTGGAAGGCAGTTTTAGAAAGTTTAAATCTTGACGAATCCAAAGGTATCTTTATATTATTTTCAAAACAGTTCTGTAGAGCGATATTGAGCTTTAGAGTAGTGACAAAGTTGAGTCATTTCTTTGTGCTTCCACGCGCGGAAATAGCTTTACAGAAAACTACAATTTTAAAACGGTGATTACATATATAAGTTTTAAAACAAGTTTCTAAATACAAAAATTAAAGTTTAAATCATTTTCTTTCCAACGGTTTTTGTTGTATTGTGATAGATGATTTTTAATGGGTGAAAAAAAATATTCAATACAAGTAGAGTTGTCAATTGAGAAGTGTGAGACCTAGGCCAAGCGCGCTACATAACCAATTAAAACTAATTTTATACGCAATATATAATAATAAGGTAAAAACAAATATACTAGATACCTCATCAAATACTGTAATGGAGGTTACCTTTACTAAAAAAAAAGAAGAAAAAAAGAGATGACAGAAACACTGATAAAACCTTATACGAAATACAATAATATTTCTTATATATATTGTTTATTTGGTTTTATTACCTTCACATAAATAAATAAATAAAAATAACCATAAATATTGTTTTTCATGCATTTACTTCGTTGCAAAACACTTCTAGTGGCTTTATTATATACTTTTTCTTTTCTTTTGTCACTTGTGTTATAAATATTGAAGTTAAAAATATAGTTGTCAATATTTAGGATTTTTTAAATGATAAAAAATATAAAGAAACTAATGGAGACCCCTGCGTGCTCCGCACGCCAACCCCCAATGGAAGCTTCTAAAAACAAATGTTATGTTTTATTTATAATAAAGTTGTACAATTAATAATAACCTCAAAACTAAGATAAATAATGATACATGTTCAAATCAATTATTTCTTATATTTGATAACAGCAGTTATAATAATGGTTAAAAGAACCAGCAAGGCACAGGTCTACACTTTAAAACCCTAACGTAAAAGCTAGAAATACAAAATTAATTGCTTCAAATTTTGAAATCAGCTGTTAATGGAAATATTGGAACAAACAGCTATATTATCTGTTCTTTTATTCAATTTATTGCTATGGTAATAAATATAAATACACATGTGTTGGTTTATCATTCTAGGCCTAACCTAAGAATTTTTTCCGACTAAATTTACAAATATTGAAATAAAAAAGGTTTTTATCGAAATGAATTATAGCCTAAGTTACTCAGGGAAAGTGTAGTTTTTTATTAGTATAACTATTTTTTCAATCGGTTCAGTAGTACCAGAGATTACCCCCTACATACAAACAAACTTTACCTCTTAAAATATTAGTATAAATATTAGTATGAAAAACTAATAGAACAGCCTTACAACCTTCCAAAAATCACACTTATAAGGTTTCTCTTCTATGTATGTGTCAACGTGTATCTTTTATAGGTTAATAAGTAGCAAATTTTATTTTAAAATATAATTTACATTAACAGATTAACTGTTATATTATTTTACAGAACAGCTGTTTTATGTTTTTAATTTATTTATTTAATACCAAATGTTTTAATGTAAACAAAGCAGATGTTTTTAAATTCTCATGTATTTCTTATGGGGATTTTTCGTTTTTGGGGACCTCAAAAACCCTTTATTTTTTAATTTTAAAAAAACTTATATTTTTCCCTCGTTTCTTGAATCGATACCTTTAATTTGATACCCCTCCCATTATCCTTCGATTTACCAAATTCCCACAATTTTGAATCTAAAATTTCGCTTACAGAATTATATATAAAGATAATAAGAAATGTATTCAGTTAAAACTATTGAATTTATACAAATATCACTTCAGAAACTAAATACACAAAAACAAGTAGAGTCACTACTTGTGTCGTAGAATGAATTTCACAAGCACTTCAATAACACATGCTTCTAGTTAGCATATTGACTAGTTGCCACGGCTGTCACTGTCAGAGAACTGCTAGCCATGGTGCTTAATTAATGTTAGTTCTTTCCTTGTCTGACAACCCTCAATCACTAGCTAACATTTAATATTCATTGGTAACCAACTTTTTAACAAAATATTATATAATTCTAATCTCTTGTTAAAAACGTTCTTAATTTATTACAGGCTATATCTGATGTACATGAAAACCGACTATTGCACCCTTTTTATGACAAATAACAAATATATTTAAAAAGAAGCTTACCTGAGCGAATCGACGCTCATCCATGAACTTCTTTGTATTATTCTGCTTCTTCTCCCTCAGTCTTCGATCTTTCTCGCCTTTAGTTTTTAGGGTCTTGTCATTAGCCACTTCCTTCATTGTTTCCACAGAAATTTTAGCCTGCCTTGTGTTCATTTCTTTCATTTCGCTACGAAACAAAACATTTCCATTAGTAAACTTTCAAAGCAATAAGAAACGGTTTTATACTTTCTGCTTTTCTCAGAAAACATAAGTAGAATTGTGAATATCTAGTTTGATAGCCCATTGTTCTAAAAATATAACTGCCCTTTTGTAGAAAAAAAATTTGGAAAACGGTTGACCCTAAAGGCCATCCATGTAACTTCCCGCTAAGTTTAATTACAACAAACACTATTTTTGGAAATTTTGAACTGCCATAACTTTTAAATGAATCAACCAATTTTTATGCGATTTGCGGCAATCGATGCAGTTTTTAAAGTCCATTGAAAGAATCAACAACAAAAATTTTTCAGATGAAAAGTTTCGGAGAAATTGAGGAAAACCCTTTTTTTATATTTTCTTTCGTTCACGATATCTCGCGAATGAATCAACCGATTTTTATGCAATTTGTGGCAATTGATGCGGTTTTTCGAGTCCATTGAAAGAATCGACAACAAAAATTTTTCTGATAAAAATTTTGGAGAAATTGAGAAAAAACACTTTTTTTTATTTTCTTTCGTTCCCGATATCTCACGAACGAATTAACCGATTTTGACCGGACTGGTAGCGATCGACGTCGCTTTTCAAGGTTAAAAGCTGATTAGATTTCGGAATTGATCGGTAAAGCCGTTTAAAAGTTATTCCAAAAAAACCTGATTTGAAAAAATTTTATTTCTTAGTGTTTTCGAAATTTCTCAGAACCTACCGGTCCGAATTAGTTGAAATTTTCAGGAAATCTAAGTTTGATGGAACTCTTTAGAACGCCGTTTGGTAGGATCCAATCGGTTAAGCCGTTCAAAAGTTATAAGCGGGTCACATACTTACATACACACACACACACACACACACATACAGACAGGGTGACACCCTCTCGGGAGTGGTGAGGGAAGATTCCTAGGACCTCAAAACGTCAAGATCTGATGAATAATCGACTTTCAAAAAACGGGGTGAAACCAATAACTTCCCGAGTTTAGAAAATTTTCAATTTTCTTAGCGGGAAGTTAAAAAACTATCCTACATGAAGATGAATAGTTACCGTTCGTGATGAGCTTCAATCTGCTTCATCTGAGATAGATGCACTTGCTCCATAAGTCTATTCATACTCTCCTGTTGTTCAGTGACTTGTTGTTTTAACGTGTTCCATTCTTCTTTGCGATGTCGTTCCATCATTTCAGACCACTGTGTCATCTGTTCCGTGACAAGTTTACGCACGCTTGCATCAGATGCTAGTTCACTCTTGCTGTAACAATTTTGAAAAATTAATTTTACTTTGCCCGCACTAACATAATTAAATTTTGATCTTTTGTTTGAAAAATATGTATTACTAACTGACCCGTACGGCATTGCCCGTGGTGGTTGGTATTTTCAGTCTTTTTAATGTAATTGTATTCTTTTTAAGTGTTCAGTCAGTGAGTGGTATTTGGCTTTTATATATATAGATCTTAAATAATAAAAGCACTATTGTCACAATAATAAAAGATCTGAAATTATGATTTTAGTAACTTTGATCCCCCAAACCCCTCCTAAAATTTCGAAATTTTTCAAACCCTTTCTTAGTAAGCACCTATGGCCCTAGAGGAAGCTACATACCAAATTTCATTCCAATCCATTCGGTAGTTTTGAAGAAATAGATTTTTAACAACTTTGATCCCACCAAACCCCCCCTAAAATTTCGAATTTTTTCAAACCCTTTCTTAGTGAGCACCTATGGCCCTAGAGGAAGCTACGTACCAAATTTAATTCCAATCCATTCGGTAGTTTTGAAGAAATCGTTTTTTAACAACTTTGATCCCCCCAAACCCCCCTAAAATTTTGGATTTTTTCAAACCTTTTCTTAGTGAGCACCTATGGCCCTAGAGGAAGCTACATACCAAATTTCATTCCAATCCATTCGGTAGTTTTGAAGAAATCGTTTTTTAATAACTTTGATCCCCCCAAACTCCCCCTAAAATTTCAAATTTTTTCAAACCATTTCTTAGTGAGCACCTATGGCCCTAGAGGAAGCTACATACCAAATTTCATTCCAATCCATTCGGCAGTTTTGAAGAAGTTGTTTTTTAATAACTTTGATCCCCCCAAACCCCCCTAAAATTTCGAATATTTTCAAACCCTTTCTTAGTGAGCACCTATGGCCCTAGAGGAAGCTACATACCAAATTTCATTCCAATCCATTCTGCAGTTTTGAAGAAATCGTTTTTTAATAACTTTGATCCCCCCCAAACCCCCCTAAAATTTCAAATTTTTTCAAACCCTTTCTTCGTGAGTACCTATGGCCCTAGCGGAAGCTACATACCAAATTTCATTCAAATCCATTTAGTAGTTTTGAAGAAGTCATTTTTTAATAAATTTGATCCCCCCCAAACCCCCCTAAAATTTCAAATTTTTTCAAACCCTTTCTTAGTGAGCACTTATGGCCCTAGAGGAAGCTACATACCAAATTTCATTCCAATCCGTTCGGTAGTTTTTGAGAAATCGTGATGAGTGAGTCAGTGAGTCAGTGGGTTTTGGCTTTTATATAATATAGATATAAACGTGCATTTATTTCAATTTTTCTCAAATAATGTAAGATTTTACTGACAATCAATGTAAACTTTCAATAAAATTCATGTATCTGAAACCTTTACTACAAGAGAATTGAAATTGTTTATTTACTTCCTTCCTAATACTATAATTAATTATATGTAGTGGAATAAATAGGGGCGGGGCTCTTTAGTTACCATCATTGGGTCAGACCTTTTGACTTATGAATCGATGTTGCTTCAAGCTATTAAGGCCAATTTTCCAAATTTCAAAACAAAATTTACAGAAACATTTTCTATAAAAGAAACTTGCAAAAACAAGCTGAAAATTTTCAACATGGATTTAAAATGTTATTCTTGAAAAAAATCATTGAAAATATTTCAATGCTAAACTTATAAACCTTGTTTAACTTGAAACCTGGTTTATTACCACGGTTTTTGTCAAACCTATAAAATTTAAATAATTACAAACTGACATACTAACTTCTTCCCTTTGACAGCTTTCTCAATAGCAGCACACTGCTGTTTCTGAATTGTCATCTTTTCCTTTAGTTGCCTCTTTTTTAGGGAATCCAGCTCTTTCTGTTGTTTCCTGTTTGTTTTTTGGTAAGCCTTTTCATTTTTCAACGATTCTAAAGTTACTTCGTCAAAGTGGATAACTTCAACTAGAACAAATTAATCGATATTTTAGCCAACTGTTAATATAAAATAAGGGATTCTTTGTTCCATATAAATTAAATTTATGATATTCATCTAGACATATGTCAAAACAGATATTAGAACAAAATTAACGAGCCAAAGTTGTCTACAAAATTCACTATTCTTGGGATTCTTTACGTTTATCACATAATATGTCTTTTAATAGACTTATATTTCTGGGCAAAATCATTTGATACCGATAAGTTGAGATGTAATTAGGGACTTATAATTGTTCACACAAATATCCAAATACTAATCATGTTTTTAAAGTAATTTCTGTTATACAGTACTTTCAAACAAGTATATGAAAATACTGTAATAATAATACTTTGAGGAAAATAATTTGCTTCCTAAAGAAAATTAGAATGTTGCCCCTTTTACTTTAAGGTTGGGAGAGAAAACAACTTTTCTGGAAATGACTTCCTTATTTCTATAAATTAAGTAAGGGTATGATTTTACATTTTGTGATATTTCAACAACAATAATAAAAAAAGTGTTATATATTGGATTTTCAAATAATAATAATAATAATACAGTGAAACTTCCAAATTACGAACACTGCTCGGACCAAGTAAAATGTCCGCTATTAGGAGAGATGTTTGTACTGTAGATGTACAATTAGCAGTTAATCTGCTGTGTAACGAAGCAAAAATTCATACTGTATATGATCGATAATAAAAGTAAAATAAATATTGTAATTGTTTCATAAGGGCCGACTGTATTACTGTATTAGTGTTGTGTAAAAAACAGGAATAATGGTTTATTCTCACAAAAATGCACAGTAAAACACAAATTATTAAATTAAATAACAGTCATTATTTATTAATCATTCACACTAAAAAAGGGTGTAAATGATCATTTTTCGCTTAAGGGTAGGCTCTAGTAAAACAGAAAGCAACCTGCGACTCCCTATAGCGGCGATAGGTTACACGGACATTGCTCATCCTAAATCCATTTAAAACCCGTAATTATTCAAATAGCGTTTTTTTTTTTTAAATACCAAACTCTTGGGGACAAAATTCTTCATCCGAATTGCTTGGTAATTTTTCGCTATAATTAATAGTTACAACGTAAAAAAATATTTAAAATCACCCTATAGCGGCGGTAGGTTACACGGACATTGCTCAGCCTAAATCCATTTAAAACCCGCAATTGTTCAAATAGCGTTAAAAAAAAAATATTAAAAATCAATGTTTTAAATTATTAATAAATATTAAACAAAATATTTTTCTTAGTTTTGAAAAAGCCATTTACATGCATATTGGCCATAGCTTTAAAATAACATATCGTTCATAATTATCCGATAAAAAATAAAGGACAAATTTGGATTTTAATTTAACATTGGTATTATGGAGTGTCAGCAAACATGGCCGACAGCTAAAGCCGACCCTTAAAGTTAAACGCTTTCATTTCAGAGACATCGCAATACACATTGTTCTCACGGTAACTTTATTCAAACTGAATTGTAAAAGGTTTTAACCACCACTGTTATTAAATGGCGCAAAGAAAAGAAACCTAGTTTCCAGGAAGTCAAATTCCTGGTAAATAATGAACAAACATTGCACTGAATGTTTCGAGACATCTACAATTCTTAGAAAAGGGCAACATTTTATACTCCGCTGTCCGTAATTCGGAAGTTTCGACTAACCTATTGACTACCAATTTGGTGTCCGTGTCCGTTTTTGGGAATGTCCGTTATTTAGATACACTACAAAGGCCATAAAAGCATGAGCTCGGTCGGGGAATATAAAAATGTCCGATATTAAGAAGTGTCCGTTAAGGGAAGTTTCACTGTACTATATTTTAATTTTATAATAACTGTTTTTTAGGCTACACCCACCTTATTTTTGGACCACCGTGTAATCTCTTGCTCTCCTGTTGTCGAAATCGTCAACACCACAACACAGCACAAGCAACAACACAAAAACACATAAAAAAGGGGAGTTACCGATTCAACACAGTTGTCAGTCACAAAAAAAAACACAGAACACAAAAAGAACATGAAATTGCACAAAATTGTCTTACGTTTCACGAAGACTGATAAACACTTTGCTTCTTCAGAAACCAATATATTACGTGCCTTCAGGCGCTTATTTCTCGTAAGCGTCTAGCAGGCCTTCGTCCACCTGAAGGCACGTAATATATCAGTTTCTGAAGAAGCAAAGTATTTATCAGACTTCGCGAAACGTAAGACAATCTTGTGCAATTTCATGTTCTTCTTGTGTTCTGTGTTTTTTTGTGACTTTAACGAGCGTGTTGAATCGGTAACTCCCCTTTTTTATGTGTTTTTGTGTTGTTGCTTGTGCTGTGTTGCGGTGTTGACAATTTCGACAACAGGCGAACAAGAGATTGCACCGTGGTCCAAAAATAAGGTGGGTGTAGCATAAAAAACAGTTATTATAAAATAAATATCACCCCGCCTAAAAAGTTTAACGTCCTTTAGAACTAAAATTATATTTTAAGGTCAGATCATTGAAGACAGATAGGCGGGCGACAAAGTAAGCTCAATGCTTTTTATATTGGCACTTTTCCACTCGCCGGAGGATAAGTGGTTCTTCCTACTCTATTAATGAGACAGAAAATACCTCTTAAAGTGGTAGCTAGAGGGAAAGAAATGATCATCACTTTAAAACTAAAAAAAAAAAAATTAACTTGCACCACAATAACAACAGTTCCAACAGTTGACAATTAACACATTATTGCAGTTAATTCTGTAGTTTGCCTTTAGAAACTTGAATGTATATTCCACCCAAGTAATATTTGTTAATCATGACAATGCTCTGATTATTATATTTAGTTTCATTGTTTGTTGGTTGATAATAACTAGGGATGTGTCGATTCTCGGTACCACCGGTTCTTGTGAAAAGTACCGGTACCGAGAACCGATGGTTTAAAGTTGGTACCGGTACCTCGGTACCAAGAGCTGCCAATTATTATAAAAAATAAAAATCGTCCTTAAAACTAATTTAATACCGCTGGACGTATGTTATTAAAATACAACAAATAAACCAATACATTTAAAAATAAGACTTATATAAACATAGTTTTGAATGAAAAGGAACATAAATATAACATGTGTTTAGTGTAAAACGTACGACTTATGAATACAGTATCTATTGTCCGTGTCCGGTCGGCCGGCCTTCTAAAATATACTCGTAGACGGCAAAGACGTAAAGACAGTGATCCTTGAATAAAATAAATACGATTGCAAGATGGAATTCTTTATTCCGTTATCCAATTTCTCAAATATAATTTTATATACATTCGCCACTAAGAATTTTATATCTGGTTAGTAAAAAGTAAAAACAGTGTAAGACGTTTGATGTACGCATGCAGACGTAAGGTCACGGGACGAGTACATATTAGGCCTATGCGTCATTTGTAAAAATTATGAAATCACTGTCTCGTCTGCTAGCTTTATCGGAGTAAAACATATTCCTTACACCAAATGAATACAGACATTGATATATTTGCTATATTAATAATTTCGTTCGATCTTGAGAAGTTAATTATATGAGAACGATTCACTCAAATAAATTAATCAACTTAAGTAAAGCGACATAGCACAATTAAGTTGGCAAGACGGGTTGTCTTACTGTTATTAAATTTTCGTCTGCTGTTTAGATTAAAATGCCGACTCAGATTTCGTAATCGTGACCAACATATATTTATAGAGTGTGATGTTTGATTTGATTTAAATTTACTGCGTTAAAGACTAGAGTCAGTTTTTATTGGGAGACAACACTATAATTTAATTAAATTATTGTTACAGTAGTACACTGAAACACGAAACAAGTTTATAAAACGTAGACACATTCCATTTTCCTATTGTTTCATCATCCCATCTCTAAATAGTAAATAAATATGAAACAGTGCGCATTGCAGCACTGCGCAGGTTCAGTTCCGGTGTCGAGAATCGAGATTGTCTTGCTGTTTCAACAAAATGGAATACAGGAACACTTTGAAAAACGACATTCGACATTCATTCATGTATTCATGTCATATTTTTTTAATAAATAGAGTGTAAATATATCGTTTAGATTTATATGTATATAGTGTAAACATGCTTAAAATGGCCTCAGCTGTTTGGAAATACTTTAAAATAGATGCTGCAAACGATCGGTTTGCCATTTGCAAAGCTCATTTCGAGAGGTGGAGGAAGTAAAAGCACCTCAAACCTACAAAAACATTTAAAAACCCACAAATATAAAGGACATAAACAAAATGAAAATTGCTAAAGAATCTTCAACCTATATTATATCATTTTAGGTACCGAGAATCGAAAAAAATTGGTACCGACACATCCCTAATAATAACAAACTTTCTTTAATGTGGTTAATGTGATGTCAACCATTAAGTTAAAATAGCCCACATATAATTATTCAAAAGGGTGTTTAAAAATTCACTGTTACCTTTCTTTTCTTCGTCTGGTTTGGATTTAGCAGTTTTGCTTCCCTTTTTGTTAGACGTTGATTCACTCCCAAGCTGCAAGTCTTTGGTGTTGATATCTGTTTCTTCTATTCCCATTGCTTTCATTTGCTGAGCTCGCTTCTCCTGAGCAGACAAAAATGCTCTTGGATCCGACAGAGCAGCCATGAAATCTACAATAAAAAAATTTACAGCTATAGTAAATTCTCAACTAGTTACAGTTGTGAAAAAAAGATCTGGTAAAACAAACTGGTCGTGAGCCACTTTTACTATTAGGTTTACCTATTATTTTTTTTTTTTTTTAATAAAGCTAACAATATTTTTCTTTCCAAAAAGAAGGTTAAAGTTGGAAATGAACTTGTTTGGACCAATAATACATACAAAGTTAAAAAGCATTTCTGATAATCTACTGCACACATGTTTTTTTAAATGGAAAGAAATACCTTCTGAACTATTAAATCCAAAAAGTTAAACAACTTCATAAAATATTCATCTCATTAAAGATATTTTTGTAACCAAATAGTTGGGGGACAGATCAAAGAAACTATATCAAAGCCCACTAAAGAACACCGTTCAGGGACGGGCTTGTGTTCACCGAGACCTTGAACGCTCCAATCGCCGTAGTGCGACGTTGTCACGTTCTTCCCACGCTTCTGACTGCGGCTGACTCAACACATTTATAATTCATTAAACTGTGCGGTCAAGCCTCGAGCGGTAAATACCAGGAGTGTTCGAGGCTAGTAGATATGGCAACGCTGCGCGCCCATCCTTTGGCCGCCTCGCAATGGTATTCTTTAGTGGGCTTTGATATAGTGAAAAAGCTGGGATTAAGTTTTACATTTGTAATTATAACATATATAATAATAATAAGTTACATATTTAAATGTACACTTAAAACAGTTGAGTTGTGTTACCTTCAAATCCATCTGGCACATAGATTTTTAGCTCGATGTTACAAAACAGCATAGGAAGTGACATTGGAAAGTTGGCTTCAGTTCGGAGTGAGATATGCCGATATCCAGCTTGTAGACCATCTAATGGTAAGATTCTTTGACCCAGGAGCTTTCCATTCTCATCATAAACGCCAAACCTCAGTACTGCTAAATCTGGTAGTACGACCTATTCAACAGTACAATAAAAACATCATTTTCCACTACTGAAATCTAACCAGTTACGCGTATTATTGGGACACTGACTTGTGTGTGTTTATTACTCTTGCATTTCACAAAAATTTGAATAAAACTGATTGAACAATTCTCTTTCTTTGATCAGAATTTGTGTTTATAGAAAAACCAATGTATGGATTATTGTGATGAGCTATGGAAGTGAAAATGAAAGTAAGGTTCTTGATACAAGATAGTTTTGCAACCTGAGAGATATGCATACAAAAAGCAAAATCATCGAGAACACTTGAATAATATAATGCATATAAAAGTAAGAATGTTTGTATGTTTTAAATATAATTGTGTGCCGACAACATGTACATTTGTGACCTCAATTCCCTTTGTTTTAAGTAAATTAGAATACTAATAATTAAATATGATAGAGAATCTGCAACAAAATATCAGTGGCAATTACCTTCCTAAATAAGAAAGCCTCTTCATTATACACAGGATTCAGTCCATTGCTCGGCACCATACGTGTTCGGAACTCTTTCCTTATGGTATCGGTTGGTAAACCATACATGTCCACTTCTACGTAAGTTCCTACTTTTTTATCAGATAAGAACTGACCAGCTATCACCTGTTCGATATAAAATAAATTTAGCAATTGGTTGTAAAATAAAACATGTCAATAAATAACATTTATTCTCAATATTATATCCTTTCTCTTCAGCAATAAGTTATAAAAACAAACACTGAGTACATTTTCTTAACCCTTTCCACTCGAATTACTGGGGACCTAGTGTTGCTATCAGGTCAGATTAATTTTGAGCAAATATTACACTGTAACATGTTTACTCAAAAAAAAGTATTTCTGTCAGTTCTAAAAAGCTGATTTTTTTTTAGTTTCTTCTATGACTAAAGTATAGATTGGTATGAAAAAAAACATATATTTTTATTTTCAAGTATATGTTTTTAATTTTTATTTATTGAAAAAAATATAAATTTATAACAAAAAACCGGAATAAACAAGAATTTTGGAAAAATTTTCAATGGAAATACCTATATTTGTTGCTTGTTTTTTGTTGTCTATATCATTATAAACAAAATTAAGTGGTTTACACATGTTTTAGACACAATAATAAATTATTAAAAAATTATAATTGAAAAACAAGTTTTTTTGTAAAAAATGAGTTTTTATGAAAACAATTAGTTTTGACACCAACTTGTACAAAATTGCCTCAACTATTTACTATATTACTTAACAACAGTATTATGTAGATCAAAACTAGTAAGAAAAGCTTTTTTCAAAACTGATTGGTAATATTTTAATCACTCAGGTTCGAAACAAAAGTTTCGTCGCCACTAACGTCATTTTGTAACAAACTGCCGTCGTCTTCGTTCATTTGATTTCACAACAATCATTATTATTATAAAAAGAACAATATTCAAAAATAAACTGTGAAATTACACACGATAACCTAGTACAACAAAACTAAACAACGCGTAAGCTCACTAAAACACTGCGTAGTAAGTAGGAACCAAACAATGGCGAGAGCAGACAGCTGTTTACAAAGCGGCCAAAGACGGCAAACATTACATTTTCTAAGATTTATTTACCACAGAAACTGAACTCAAATGGTCCTAAAAAAATTCCACAGATAGCAGTACATCTCAAACTTCAACAATAGCGGTCATCAAAGTAACTACGTCTGTTCAAATGCAATCAAAGAACGTTATCATAGCGAGTCCGGGGCTCGCCCGACATAGGAGTTGTGCGGATTAGTAGGGTGCGGGGGCTGCCCCGACACTTGAGTGGAAAGGGTTAATTACTCTCTATTTAATTTGTTGAAGCCAGTATCATTTAAAGCAGAAAAAACAAATATTTATCTCTTAATATTTTGGTTTTTTATAAAGTGCACAGCCATTTTTGTCAAACAGTCAAAATAACCTGCAGTATTAACAAATGAGCGAAGGAATTGGTTGACTATTGTTTACCAATATTGTCTTTATAACAGTAAATCCCATTCAAAATTTCAATTCTGTAAGGTTCGTTTTTGTCATAAGTCACAACGAATTTTGTTGAAAACAAACTAAGATTTTTTAGCTAGTGTCAAGAAAAGGTCAAAAAGGGGTGAAGCTGATTCCTAAAGTTTAGTGCCCCCGGACAGCAGTTTTGAAACTGTGAACGGAACATCAAAATTCACTGCAACAATATTGTAACAGTCTTACCAGTTGTGGACAGCGTAACTCTGAACCAGGATCGCTTCACATCCGTTAGGCGCTAGCCTTTTCCTGGTTCAGAGTTATGCTGTCCACAACTATAACAATTCGCAAAAAGAAAGGAAAAATGAAACCATTGAGCACACCTTTTTAAATAGTGCTGGACAATGTGAAGAAATATAACGCTTTTACGTGGAAGAGGAGAGTTATCACTGGTAATAACAATTAATACACATCAATGGGATTTGGTGCACAGAGTTAATAAGGAATATCAAGAGAACGGCGCTTTTGGGCAGGATACTTGAACCACGAAGAAGAAGTAAATGTCATGAGCTTGGCACTCGTAAAAACTAACAATTTGTTGTCTAACTGAACAATGATGTATATCGTCATATTATCAAAATATAATGATTTTAATGTTACAAAAAACCGTAACTGTTCAAAAATACACATGACAAATGGATAAAAAGGCTAAACAAGTTAGGAAATTGAAGTATATGTTATCGATGTTTTTAGTTTTGATGTGAAGAAAAAGTTCTTGAAGTTTCTTGACATCTTTTTCAGATTTGGTTCCTCATAATTAACAAGTAGAGACAAATTGCACAAGCAAAATTACATAATTTTAAATAAGGTGTATTTACTAACAATATCTAACATCAGATGTCTGTCACAATAACAAAGTAAAGTTAGAAAAGTCCATTGCAATATTTATGCTTTAATTAGATGTTCTAAATCCTTATATATAATTCTGTAAGCGAAATTTTAGATTAAACATTGTGGGAATTTGGTAAATCGGAGGATGATGGGAGAGGTATCAAATTAAAGGTATCGATTCAAGGAACGAGGGAAAAATATAAGTTTTTTCTAAAATTTAAAACTAAGGGGTTTTTGGGGTCCTTGGAAAACGAAAAATCTCCATAAGAAATACATGAGAATTTTAAAAACATCTGCTTTGTTTACATTAAAACATTAATTGGTATTAAATAAATAAATTTAAAACATAAAACAGCTGTTCTGTAGTTTACATTAACACATTTATTTGATCTATACTAATATTATAAAGAGGGAAAGTTCGTTTTTTTGTTTGTTTGTATGTAGGGGGTAATCTCTGGCACTACAGAACCGATTGAAAAAATAGTTTTACTAATAAAAAGCTACACTATCCCTGAGTAACATAGGCTATAATTAATTTCGATAAAAACCTTTTTTATTTCAATATTTGTAAATTAGTCGGAAAAAATTCTTAATAGGCCTAGAACGATAAACCAACACATGTATTTACATTTATTACCATAGCAACCAATTGAATAAAATAACAGATACCGTAATATAGCTGGTTGCTCCGATATTTCCATTAACAGCTGATTTCAAAATTTGAAGCAATTATTTTTGTATTTCTAGGTTTTAGGTTAGGGTTTTAAAGTGTAGACCTGAGCTTTGGTGGTTCTTTTAACCATTATTATAACTGATGTTATAAAATATACGAAACAATTTGATTTGAACATTTAACATTATTTACCATCTTAGTTTTGAGGTTATTATTAATGCTACACCTTTATTATAAATAAAATATAACATATGTTTTTGGAAGGTTCCATTGGGGTTTGGCGTGCGGAGCACGCAGGGGTCTCCTCTAGTATTCATATAAATTTCTAACTAATTTGTTTTAAACATTTAATTTGCATAATAAACCTAAATACAAATTGCTTACAATAGCACATCTGTACAAATTGTCAGATTGTTTTATCTTTTCAAGTTCAAACTACTTAGGAATCAAATGAGCTATAAATGTAATAGAACCAAATCACCTGAACAGAACACTGAGCTGCAATTACTCCATCAACAGGAGACTCTGCAAACGGATCGAAACTACGGTCTGCTCTTCGCATGAAATCAGGTTTTAACAGATATCCACAATTGCCGTTATACTCAAATTTACCTTGGTTTAGCTGCATTGGTAAATCGGGAGTCTGAAAGTTCAGTGACACCATCTGGCAACCTGCATTCCAGAATACCTGAACAAAGTATTCAAACAGTTAGAAATAATAGCCTATATACAGATTCAGTATATAAATATCTCATCTGTTGTCTTTGCAGTGGCCCATGCTCGTGTATACAATGCATTATTTATTTCCGCTACAGTTTTCAGTTACAAAGAATTTTTGATAAGACCAACCATTTGTGTACAAGGTTAAACAACTAAAGAATTCATACTCGCTTAGTAGCCGCAATATCAAGTCTGTTAAATTTTGTTGCAAATTTTCTGAATACTCCCAAAATCTTTTGCCTGATATTTTATTTGTATGACGGCAACTCGTAGCGAAAGAAGAGAAAAATATGAATTAAAAGTAAAAAAATTCTTATCACTTTTAGTAAGCACAGAATCAAACCCATTCCAAGGTATTGTAAACCTTTCAAATATTGTCCAAAACCTTTGTACGAAACAATTTTAGATACGACTGAACTTTTACTGCAACAAGTGACCAGAACAAACAATTTGTTACTTTCTTAGTAGACATAACATCAAGCCCGTTGTAAATCTTCTAAATAGATTTTGTCCGAGCTGAAAGGGTTTTTGTTGTTGCGGTACAGTTTTTATGGATCAGAAATTTTTTCTATCAGGTTTTCTAACAAAATATGGTATACATATTTCAGTAATTTGAGATTAATTGATAACCTATTTATAATTTTATACCTGAGGCATATAGTTGGATGAATCAGCTCTTGTACCCTTGGGATAGATTCGACTCATCTGCCGTTTGTTGTAATTCACAAACTCGATGGCTTGAGACTTTAAGTAACCCAATCCTGTTGTTTCCGCAAAGGAGCTCATATTGTGGTGGATATTTTTTTCTGTAAAATCACCAATGCTTTTATTAATATACTGTTCATAATACACTAATAATTTTTGTGCATACTTTATTGGAATTTTTAACTGGAAGGAAGACTCCATCTTTATAAATTCAGAAATATTTTTTGTACTGAAAAAGGAAGTCATTAAAAATGTTACTTTATTGGTTTTAGTGCACTAAATTATTCTTTGTAACTTACAATACATTAATATTGCCATAATTCTACTTTCTCATATGTTTGACATATTATACAAATTCTTTATTTGATAAATAATTATAAATTAAAAGTTCAAATATTAAATACATACGTTCAGCAACATCGAATCCTTGAAATTTGATCGGCTGTGCATAATTAACCATAGATGATAACCACGGGTGAACGCTTGTAGTAGAACCCGTATACTGTATATGGACAGGAGCTTCAGCTGCTTCTGTTGCACCTTCTGGTGGGACTTCTACTTCAGGCTAAAATACAAGTTAAGTTCAGCAATTAAACACTAAAAGCAAACAGAATTACCAAAACTTTTGATGAATTAACCTTAACCCTACTGAATAAAATACAAATGTTAACCAATATAATCTTTAAAAAATGTGTTTCTTTTAGTAAGTAATTGTAACTAAACAAAAGTAGGTCTTGTCGGTTATAGACATCATTATTTTTTTAAGGGCTATTTTATTTTTACTAATTTTCCTGCTTACACACTTGCCCAGCAAGGGTTAATTTAACTAAATTACAAGTGAAAAAATATGGATTAAGATCTGGATTCGAACCCAGTTACGCTTCCCAGTTGCGCTCTGCCAGCCAACTGATCCACCCTGAACACCAGATATTGGTCGATGTTATCTCAGTTGTATGGTTTACTGCATTTTTTAACTAATAGACTGCATTCCTCGTATGTAACGACATTGAAAATAATCTTAATTCTATTTGCAACGATTTCATCAGAGTTATACCCCTTCCAACAGCCAGATATTGTGGTATCTGGTTCAATGTTGTTTGCTATTTCTGCCAAAAGCGTTGCATCACTCCTGTTTGGGATTTTAAACAAAAACCGCCTTCCAGTCTCGCGGCACAATCCATCAAACACCCACTGTTGTGGTAAAACTGGACCAGTATTACTTTTTCGTTTTGTAAACAAACATTTGTCGATCTCGACGATTTTACGAAACAAGCACTAAGCGAGATAACGGAAAATGTATGATTGACATATTTATCATAACCGTACCTGACTAAACCGCCTTTGCCCGATCTATAATTAGGTGGTGCCTGTAACCGACAAGTAAAGTACCCAAAAGTATTTACATTTTAAATACATAAAAGAGGCAGTGTCATTTAAGAGGAATTTGCATTAAGATATATGTACCACACTGTGATTTTATATTTATTAACACAAATTTATGATACACAAAATGAACAGATTGTTTTATACTGTTTCCAAATATCGAGACAAGAATGTAATTATGGACAGTGGTAACTGCACAGTTGCTACAAAGGTAATGCATGAAAACTGACTGCTAACAACTAGAATCAAAGTGGAAATTCAACTGGAGCGTGCTACAGTTAAACCAATTATGGCATGCCACTCCACAGGTTAGGTTCATGGTTTTATATTTCATTAACCCTAGAACTGGCATCGTTAAAGCTAAAATTGAAAAGCCCGTTTATAGCGTTTTGCAAACATATTTTTAAAAAATTGCCAAAAATAGTAAATGAACCCAAATCCAAAAGTGTTCAATAGCTTTTTTGTAGAAGAAACTTCAAAGAATTCAAATATGCCACTAAAAATTTGTTTCTTTTGAAATTATAAAAGTTATTAGCTCAAGAAATAAAAAATGTTCAGTAACGAAAGGAAAAAGTTCAACTTTAGGCCTACATAACCAGTAGTAAAATTTGTTTTGTATTTTTTTCGTAAGCATAAAAAAGTTTCGTAATTTAGTTCTAAATAGAACTGTATAAAAACATTTATCAATTTCAAATTTCTTATTTTGAAAAAAAAAACATAGTCTATTAGTTTTTATGTTCCAAATACACGACTGCTAACAAACCTAGGCCTAGATTGAAACATAATTTACTAATATATGCTTTGCCCAAAAATGAAATGTTATTATAACAAAGTGTAGAGGATAAATCAAAGAAAAGAACGGTATAATTGTCTTTCCTTAGTTCACAAAAGTGTTTGAGTTATCTTTATTTGAATAACAAAATGACATGAATCAAATGACATTTTGCCGTTGGTAAAGGTCTTACAAGAAGGGTGCGTTGAATTACGTGGGAACGAGATGGAGCAATCGGTCACAGCAGATCGCTCTAATCATGTACTTTTCGCTACTGTCTAGACAAACAAAAAAACTGGTTTATTCTAGTTCAATTCCCACCGTTAGGAAGGTCAGTCTTTTCTCTACAAAATGGTGTAAAACAATCTGTCAAAACATTTGATATAGTAGGCGTAATATCTGTTAACAAATGGGCTGTTTCATTGGTTTGAAAAACTGTCCAATTGCCACGGTTTACAGAAATTGTTTGAATAAATCCTGTAAAATAGTGACATACAAAGTGAAATTAGAAAGATACAATCTTGACGAATGGTAGCTTTATAATCTCGATATAAATACGGTACTTCAATAGGTGGGCTTCAACGTTGAAGAAGTGGGAAATAACAGTACAATTGTATGCAGATTCACCCACGGAAATAGCTGTAGCACGATATGCATATTTTAAAACGATGATTACGTATGTAAATATACGTTTTACGAAAAAGTTGTAAATACAAAAGTTAAAGTTTAATTCATTTCCTCTCCAATGGTGCCAGTTTTATTACGATTGGATGATTTTAAGTGGAATAAATTATCAATTATGCAAATTCTCGCTAAGGTTCGAGCGGGTTACATTTGCGTCCGAGAGACTGCAGTCTGCCACTTTGAGGGTTAAAGTTAATTATTCGTTTATTAGAACCTATACATGAGGCTGATAAAGGAAATTAAAGGGTAGGTTGTTAGATATAATTTTTTTTAAGGTAGAAAAACACCGAAAAGATATTCTCACTTGAAATTAACTTTTTTTTTTCAAATACACTACACAATCATTCACAGTCGTCACCCTAACTGGGCCCTGAGAACTTGAGCTTAAAAGTCAAGTAACCCCTTGGCCGCCCGGCCTCCTATTAGATTAGGCCTATTAGATTAGGCCTATTAGATTAGGCCTGTTAGA
>JAGFPH010002347.1:169467-194833 GCA_018207615.1 Philaenus spumarius | reverse complement strand
AATCTATATGCAGTATTCGTATAATAATTTTTATATCAATTTGAAGTTTAAGTTCTATATTTTCGTTTAATATATGGAAAACCTGGTTTAGTGTTCCGAACTATTCGGGTATTTCTGTGAAATATGTACATTTTCAACGCCCTAGACGCGTTAGCCATTACTTTTTCCTGTCTGGCTGGAACTATATACTATACGTTTGTGAGAATTTTGTTTAGTTGTTGTAATTTAGTGCAATAAGTTTTAGAATAAATTTTCAAGTATACAGTTCAATTTTATGGTTTATTCTCTACAATTTGTTATAATAAAACTTTATTTTTGTGTAAAGCATATAATCCTTACTTCCTATTCAAAATGGGTGATCGTGAAATAGTCTAAAAAGACGTTTTCAAGCACTGTATTCCAAAAAAATATTCTATACCCCCCCCCCCCCCCGGATAGGAGACAGCCCCCTCCTTGAAAACCGGCTGGATCCGCCCATGCATTAACAATGCATTCAGAACTCAGTATTAACGTACCTGACCGAGGTTCTTGTTCTGTATACCAAATGTCATAGACTTGTTCAGTGCTACTCCTCTGTTGAGCTTGATGCGGTGAAATAATCCAAAGTGTTGTCCTTGTAGGTGTATTTAGAGGTGACTTTATATTAAACACTGCACTGTCTGGGAGTTTGACTGGATTACCTTCCAGTGTAAAAACAAAGTTGCGACCAAACATTGGTGGATAGCAAGTACCACAGACCAGTAAAGTGGCTATAACAGAAATACATCAGCTAATTTAAAATTAGAATAATAGGATAGAAAATCTATAAGTGTTATATATTTGTAATATGATGTCTCAGCAAAAAGTTCCAAAACTGCTTAAATTGTGTTGTAATCTTTCCCACATCGCGGTTGGATTTTAACATAACTAGCTTTTTGATTTTATGACAACCCATTGTGGAGTTCCATTTAAAAACCAGGTTAGCATCAAGTTCTTTGTGTAGTTAAGGGAATCTTTCACAGAAACTTTCCAAATTGATGCAAACAATCATTTGGGATGACAGTTAACATCGACTAAAATTGTCATGTGAATGAACTTGATTGTGAAATCAAATAGTTGGTTTGATTGAAACTGTTGTTAGTCAAATCATTGATTAAATGATTACTTGCTGAAGAATGCAACATTTGGCCTATTAACAGGTCACTGTTATCTCAGGAAACACCTACATAGAATAGGGATTGCTGATGAGAGTATATGTAGGAAATGCGGAATGGCTGAAAAATCGGCGGAACACATCCTTCTGGAATGTGAGGCTCTAGTTAGAGCCAGAACGTTCACCTTGGGCCCACCAGGACAGGAAAGGGAAACCATCCTATTAAACCCAATAGGTAGCATCTGTTCCTTTATCAGGAATCACTGGGTGGGAGTAATTAGGAAAATCAAGGGGGCAAAATATCTTTTTTGGTCGACGCCGGCAGGGTTTCTGTTTAGGACATTGCAACCCACAAAAAAAAAAAAAAAAAAAAAAAAAAAAAAATGCTACATTTAGTTTGGGTTAAGTTGTCAAGAGCTTGTAACAAAAATGGGATTGTGTCTTGTTACAGTATAGTTTATTCTGCCAATTCATTACTGAGGATCAAAAATAATCACGGTTTTAAGTCTGTGAAAATAATATTAAGACGGCAAACAATGACAACACATTCCTTAAAAACACTAGAACAGTTGGCAAAACACAGGTTTTTGGTTATGAAATGGATACTTAAGTCCTGATTTCACAATAGAAAAAAGTTCTCCAAGATCCAAAGCTTAGGTTATTTGTTAGTCAAGCTCAAATGTTTAGGCTATGTTGATAATTTGATTGACTGCATCAGTACAAGAATGTTGTTCAACGTGAATTCTTTTAAAAAAAAATTAAACAATAATTTTTACTGAAGTTTTGAAACAATTGCATAAGAGTATTGACAGAAAGAGACCTGAAGAACTAACTAAGTTGCCCACTAATGAATGTGTGTTTCTGATCATTCAGCAGTTGTTATTTCAAAGTTTTAGACAAAAAATGGTTCGACAGTTCTAGACTCCTGTACTTACCTAATTTGGCCCTTACCAACTTTTTTCTCCCCAGACTAAAGTATAGAATATTGGGAAGAAATCCAAAGTATCTGGAGGAGCTAAACAAGGTTTTATATATACTGGCCGGGTTATTTACTATATACTTCCTATCTTGCTAGCAAATCAAATAGTTGGTTTGATTGAAACTATTGTTTGTCATTCAATATGTCTATCAAAATTTGGTACTTTTCCATTACATCCATGTATTTCCCCTTAAAATTTCCAAATTTGTCTGTATGTTCTTGTATGTATGGTTGTTGTGTGCGAAATATTCACTGATAGACGTATTGTGGGAGGTCATAGACTTCAGATAGGAGGTCAGCTGTTAACACAGGACCAGTGCTCAGAACATGCTCACTGTGTCCAAAACTCTGAAGCAAAAACGTCTTTTACCATCAGGCAATAACCACCCATCGAGCATGGTTCTAGATTTGTTGACATTGAGGAGACCTATTATCTATTCCTAATAAGTGGGAGGAAGAATTAGGCCAAGTGTTGGATGAAGACCTCCTCCTGGATAATCCTGACACCCTGGATTTCACAAGTAAGCTGACGGAATCTACCAAGCAGTTGGTCTCAATCAATGTAGAGAAATATAAAGAAGACAGGAGGCGTGCTGTCAATGCCAAATTTGGACAAGATTACGACTCTAGAAAGTTCGACAAACGGAAGAACAAAAGTGCCACCTCGACAGCCGACAATGTTACCACATTCCTGGAAGGGGGCTAGAAGAGCTGCAGAGGTCAATGTTCAACTCTCTCTTCCTCGAAACACAGAATAAGAGACCTAAGCAGTCTGAGGAGCACGGTATATCAACATTGGTGCAATGCGGAACTTCGTTTAGGGAAGCTCTTAAATCAAAATGGATTTTGTTCCCAAAAGTTTCCCTGAAGACAAAATCTCTGACGAGCAGAGCACAACCACAGAAAATGTCACTATGGACAAGTTTGAATGCCTGGAAGTCGGCTCATACCCGCCCCTCGTGCTCTTATATGGAAAAAGGAACACTGATCATCTTGTGCACCAATTCCAATATCAATTTTTTTCTGACGAAAGCCGTCTCAGTATTAGACCTCAACGAGAGGAGGTTGAGCTTATCGTTTGTGACCGAAGGATACCCTGCGCTTACCAATGTGTTCCTCAGAACACCTGGCAGTTACTCCACAAAGGATCCGTGATAAGTTTGACAAGTAAAATCCAAACTTTAGGGTCAAAGAGTGAAATACCTTGGAGACAAAGGAAGACCCTTAAGGTCGTAGCTTTGTTTTCCTGGTTGACGGTTCTTCTCTTCCAGCTATCAAAGTACCAGGATGCAAGACACTGTGGCAAGACGCTCTTGTCTTGCTGTCAGGAAGAAATAATGCTGTGGGTCCTCCACCACAGTAAAGCGTCTTCAACTTCCTTCTGCCAAACATTCTGGCAAAAACACATCGACCTGGCACTGATTCAGGATCCATGGCTCCACCGAGTTCGGATCACAGGACTGGGAGAAACTGAAGGTAAGCTTATATATTATAATGTATTTATTTTTATAGTATCCAGGTCACTAATATATATATAATAAAGTACAATACCTTTTATTTTTCCGTCAGTAACCTCTTTTTTGTTGTCGGGATGTCTATCCCATCTTCAGAAAAGCCCTGTATATATATAGGGGGGATTGATGTTCGGTTATCATAAGATGCGCATCTACGTACTGTGTTTTTTAAATGTGTTGTGTTTTATGTGTTTTACTAACGTTTTGACAACCTCTATATATAGAGGGCTTTTCTGAAGATGGGATAGACATCCCGAAACGCGTCAAAAGAACAACAAAAAAGAGGTCACTGACGGAAAAATAAAAAGTATTGTACTTTATTTGAAATATTATAACTCAATTAAAAACAACCGAACTTCCATTCTTGTAAGGACGGAACTACAATGTTTGCTTTTTATTTGATTTTTTTTAGAGACATAACTACAGTGATAAAGTACTGGCAGAACGGGAAGGACAGACAGGGACTCTGTAAACCTACCATATGATGCCAGCACATCCATCCAGAGAACTTGAACTTCTGGTGGAGGCTTCAACTGTCAGAAGGCAGCAGCTTCTGATGGGGTGCAATGCTAACTCACATCACCATCTCGGATGGGGCAGTACCGATACAAAAGCAAAGGCTGAGTCATTACTAGATTTTCTCTTGTCTAGTAACTAACAGATTGTTAATGTAGGTCGGTAAAAACATTTTGAATAAAATCAGGAGCGAGATCATAGACATTATTTTTTGTACAGAAAACACATCACATATGATTAGAGACTAGCACGTATCAGCAGGAGCCTCTCAGTCAGATCATAAGTACATAATGTTTCAACTAGAAACATACAGCACCAAATACCTCTTCAGGAATCCGAGGGCGACTGACTGTTTCCTATTCAGATCAGCTATCGGCGGTACATGGGTCCATGATGGGGATATTGCAATCTTTCAAGATGTGAACCGGGTGACTTCCTCACTTCAGGAGGCCATAACAGACTGCTATCAGGATAACTGCCTCGTGCGATCCAAAACTGACAAATCTAACACCAGATTGTAGTCTCAGGAAGAGAACAGCTAAGAAAGTTGTTCAATGCCTCTAAGCGGACCAAGTATTGGAGAAAGTACCATTTAGCTCTCACATCATACACCACAGCTATCAGACAAGGCAAACTTGACTCCTGTAAGGCTTTCACCAACAAAGTGAGCAGCCAAAAGGAGGCACTGAAACTGCAATAAGTCATGGGTTCAAAACCACATAATCCTGTTGGAACCTTACAAAATCCGACAGGATATTGCACTAAAACAGCGGAAGAGATGCTAAAGTTACTATTCAAGAACATCCCGGACGCAGTATCTATCCTTCGTTATTGCAGTAAGGACCCAGACTCCTTGATCCAAATGATCAAGGCATGGAAGGCTAACAAAGTGACATTCATTAATAAGTGTGGCACAGTAAAATTATTATGATGCAGTGGAAACAGTGGAAAAGCAACAGCGGAAAGATACAAAAGAAAAGCGGTGCTCTCCTGGGTACCTCTATAGCGAAATCAAACGCTATAAATTGAAAAATCCTGTAAAGCTGCTCTACATAATCTTGTGGGCAGAATCGAGGATATCCTGAAAAGGAAGGAAATAGCCCTGTGCGCTTTCTTGGATGCAGAAGGTGCATTCAATAATACATCGTTTGACTCTATAGTGTAAAACCTGCAAGAATGAGAGGTGGACCCGGCCGTAACAAGGTGGGTCCACTCCATGCTATGAAGCAGGCGTATACAAAGCTCCCTGCTTGGAGGATCGTTGGAGGTCACTGCCACATGAGGGTACCCACAGGGAGGAGTTCTTTCACCACTTCTGTGAAGCTTGGTGGTCGATAGTCTCCTTAAATAAATCAGCCAGTCAGGAACATATATCCAAGGCTATGCAGATGACATAGCAATCTCGATTATTTGGAAAAATGATTGCACTGTCTCGGATATCGTAAACAGAAGCCTGAGAAGTGTAAAAGCATGGTTCGCAAGGGAAGGCATAAACGTCAATCCCAGCAAAACCACCAATAGTTCCCTTCACTAGGAAAATGAACTTAAGAGACCTAGAGATGATATCCATATACAACACCCGGCTGAACATTTCCACGCTAGATCTTGAAGTAATTCTTGATCAAAAGCTGATGTGGAATGCACACCTGACATAGACCTGACATTTGAACATTTAACATTATTTACCATCTTAGTTTTGGGGTTATTATTAATCCCTACACCTTTATTATAAAGAAAACGTCAAATAATTATGTGTATAGAAGGTTCCAACGGGGACGGTGTGCGGAACACACAGCGGTTTCTCCTAGTATTTATATTTAATTGAAGAAAAAAGTACGTTATATTAAAGATAAAACATCTTTTTCAATCAAATTACTTACAGTACTTATTTTTGTAAACATAACATTATAAGCAATTGCTAAATTTATACACGTGTTTCACTTTAAAATTCATCACAAAAGTTGATATAATAATAAAGTTCTAAGAGGCTGTGCCACACAGAAATACAGATGTAACAAAATCATGGTCCTAATATTTACAAATTTTATAAATCTATGTGCAAACAATCATAAATAATATACAAAATACCTTTAACTTTTGTTGCCTTTCGCCCAGTATAGCAAACAGTAATTGTTTTGGTTTGTTTTCTACCTAACTTAAACGACAATCCTTCTTCAGTTAGTGAGAAACTATTGTTTTCATCGCCGATTATTTTGGTTATATATGAGACTGTATAGTCGGAAGGATTCTCTAAAGATATTAATTGAGTTTCGGTTGTGTTCAACGATGCAGAAAATGTTACCATAGCTTCAGGCTTGTACGATGGAAGGATATGATAAAGATGGGCAACCAGCATAAGCATAGTAACAGGATTAGGCCTGACAAAGTCTTTGGGTGTGATGGAAAACCCAAGTTGAATGTTATTCCAAGCTGTTATCAGACGCACAGTATTGTGATAAGCCTGTGGAACAAATAAAATACAATCTTTTAAAAGTTCTCAAAATTACCATACTAAAATGCCACTGCATAATTATTTTACATGTTATTATAAAGGATACAAATATCTGGTCACAGAAATCAAGTTATCAAGTGCCTAAAAACTAAAGAAAGAAGTTGCTATGTTAAAGATAACCATGTAAAACTAAAAATATGACACTAACCTTAAACATCTACGTAATACATGTCAAACTGAGAAGTCAAAATGACACAAACACACACCTGATAGCAAAACATATTGACAGACCGAAGTCAGAACAACAACTGGCAAGGTGCCGAGGAAGTGGCCTATTATTTATTATGTTTAGTTTCCTATGCCTCGACCGAGTTAAAATCCCATCTGGAGATTCAACAGGTGAAAGTTCAGCTTGTTTTTATTAGCACTAGGGATATTATAATCTGATATTAGTTCTTTTTTTTATAAAAATGGCACACAGGATACTTGTACCTGGTGCTAACCTAACGTAACAAATCTATTAGTCAAGTGGCATCATTATATAAGTAGGCCTGTAGCATTACATTATGTTCAGAGTGTTTCATTAACCAGTGTGGAGCTAAATGTCACACCCATGTCATACCCCAACAAAGAGGGCTAAGAGTCCACACCTTTTCTAAATGACAACCCGACTCTTCGTCCTCTCTCCGTAAACCAAGTAACCAATGTTTATGACCATCTGAGGACCCGAACTCGTTGTCAGTACACCATTACAAAGAGGGTCATATTTATCACCTTTAAAGCTTCATAACTTATAACTAAGACATAAATATAAAAATTATTTAATGAACTTGGAAGACCTAATCGTACATATCCATCTATTTGTAACCAAAGCCATTTATTTTCACTTTCTATGTTTTACCAACAAAAAAATAAATTTTTAAATCTCTCTTTATTATGAACTAGGGGAGACCCCTGCGTGCTCCGCACGCCAACCCCCAACGTAACCTTCTAAAAACATATGTTATGTTTTATTTATAATAAAGGTGTATGATTAATAATAACCTCAAAACTAAGATGGTAAATAATGTTAAATGTTCAATTTAAATTATTTCATATATTTTATAACAGCAGTTATATATAATAATGGTTAAAAGAACCAGCAAGTCTCAGGTCTGCTCTTTAAAGTCCTATCCTAAAAGCTAGAAATGCAAAAATAATTGCTTCAAATTTTGAAATCAGCTGTTAATGGAAATATTGGAGCAAATATATTATCTGTTATTTCATTCAATTGGTTGCTATGGTAATAAATGTAAATACATGTGTTGGTTTATCATTCTAGACCTAACCTAAGAATTTTTCCGATTAAATTTATAAATATTGAAATAAAAAAAGGTTTTTGTTGAAATGAATTTTAGCCTATGTTACTCAGGGATAGTGTAGCTTTTTATTAGTAAAACTATTTTTTCAATCGGTTCAGTAGTGCCAGAGATTACCCCCTACATACAAACAAACAAACAAACAAACATACAAACAAACAAACTTTACCTCTTTATAATATTAGTATAGATTATTTTCAATTGGAATTAATAAAAGCACCCCTGTCCAAAATTACTAAAAGTGCGTATGACATAATGACTGTCAAATGTGCTATAAAAATTGTTCTTACACTATCAAACCTAAAATTGTTAACGTTTTAAATATAATATACTAAATATGATGAAATATAGTACTAGATTAAAGTTTTAAAATACATTTCAAACAGTTTTTCTCGCAAAATATTTCCTTTAACTATTGCCATAAAAGATTAAATTTTCCTTCCTCTAAGCTTACTTGACAAATGGTATCAGGTTGTAGGAACATATCCTGGAAAAACAGGTCGCAAAGGAAAGGACAATGATAGGCAGTGACTGCAGTTAACACCAGTCCATCTTCCAAGTCCTGATCAAAGTTTGCAATCGATCTTTGAAGAGGATTAAAACTCCTCTCACCCTTCCAAATTATTAATCTTTGTGTATTATAGTGTTTATTTAACCAAGCCAACAATATATCTTCTTGCCGAGAGTAGAAGGTCTTACAAGGTAACGTCTTTCTTTCCATTCCCCTTAAGTCTTCGTGAGGCCTAGGAAAAATGGGACCTGTCTGGTGTCCCAGAGGTCTGAAACAAGATTTGATCTATTTTATAGAACAATCTCAAGTACAGTACTTAAGTTTTTCTTATACTATACTAGATGTTGTACCAGCTATTGTGCAAATTTAGGAATTACTTTCAAGATTGTTATCTTTCATTATTATATGAATGATATAATTATGAGAATGAATTATAATAAAATGTTTATAGTAAAAATATACTTTACACTGAGATCATAAAGTCAGGCATAGAGAGGTTTCAATTTAGTATAATTAGAAAACATTAAACTTAACGGAAATTAATTAACAACTCAATAAAGTAAAATTTCTTGTTTATTTTAGTCGAGGGCCTGTGGGTAGCCTATGTACATACAAATGTTAATCCATTTCTTGCCATACTGAAAAAAAATATATTTGGCGTTATCAATTCCATTGCTACCATAATACGCTGTTTCAAAAATATGACATCTCCAAACAGCTCACTGTAAAGTATTTGTTTAACTTATAACCTACTCAATGTTAAGATCTGGTGAGCGATGTGGTCAGCTTTCTGTCTACCTCTTCCAATCCAATGCCAAGAAAAATTTGTGTCACATAAAATCTCAATTAACATTGGCAATGAGTGCTTCCTTTTCCTGCTGGAAAATCAAGTTAATCTTTCGGCTGTTAGGCTCTTGTTTAACTAAATCTTGAGAGATTTGGCAAAATTCAACAGTTTTGTGACTATGAACACGATCTGAAGTAATGGATGTGGCTTCATCAATATACATAATTTTTTTTTGTGGAAATTGTTATGAAAATTAATGTCAATAAGACTACAGCAAATGCATACCTTTATATCAAAGCCCACAAAGAATACTGTTGTGAGGCGGCCAATAGGATGGGCGCGCAGTGTTGCCATATCTACTAGCCTCGAACACTCCTGGTATTTACCGCTCGAGGCTTGATCGCACAGTTTAAAGAATTATAAATGCATTGAGTCAGCCGCAGTCAGTTAGAAGCGTGGGAAGAACGTGACAACGTCGCACTACGGCGATTGGAGCGTTCAAGGTCTCGGTGTACACAAGCCGTCCCTCAATGGTATTCTTTAGTGGGCTTTGATATAAAGAAAATATCCATACTTCAATGTCTGCAATAACAAATGTTTAGTTTTATAACATTTGTTTTAGTTCGAAATGTTTGTTAAGGTTTGAAATGACAACAATATTGTGAAATACATGTTGATAAAACTAAATGAAATGCTCTTTCGATTAATAGCTGTTTCCTCAACCTGCAATGTTTCCTTGAAGAACTGCAATAAATTGAAACTCACCATGACTTTGTAGGCACAATTTCTCACAGCTAATTATAAATGGTTGAAAATTTGCTAAATTATTATTTATTACCTGGCTGACAGAAAAGTTCAAGGAATACAGTAGATGGAATTATGAAACAAAAACATAATTTTGTATTCATAAAATTATTTTAATAATTTGCCTAATTTGAGTTTATCTAACAAAAACAAATTATCACAATGAGCATTTAATATAACAAATTTATCATGTGAACATTTATTAAAGTCATGTAGGGTCTCTAACTAATTCTAAATATTAAATTGACAAGTTCAAAAAGTTGTGATTACCAACGTAAAATGGGGGGTTTCTGATTTGAGGTTAGCGGTACTCTTATCAAAATACCAAGTCAGGTGAAGCTTGTGAAATAATATGTCTGCAGCAAAAATATCATTAATATCATTTAATGTACTTAATCTAACCAAAACTTTGTCCTGTCTTTGTCAGCACACGCTGAGTAACATTTTGGCACGATCCTCTTTGCTTATACGATACGTTTTTTAATTTTCTTTTTAGTTTCTTGCTGACAAAAAATACACTAAACGCCATTTAACACACATCCTATTATTAAGTAATCAACGTTCAAGTCACTACATGAATGACTGTGCTTGTGGCGTCTTATCTCAGTAGGACTTACCGCTGGCCACAAACTCATCATCATTGTAGTGTATTAGCGATTTTGTAACATAAACTATAAAACTATTGTTGTTTCTAATTGGACCATTGATAAGAAATAACTAACTTTTAAACATATAAAGAGTACACAAAATAGATTTTAAAGTTACATTTTAAAAGAAAAAAAAATTTTATTCTAAAACTAAGACAGATTTTTTTTGTAAGGAACATTTTTAAAGAATGTACTTTGTACAGTAAAACACTGTTTACTTTAAACTTCTATCTATCACAGTTGTGGAGCTGTGGGCGTTTATTTAAATAGTGTATGCGGCCATGTTCCCACCCCCCCTTCCCCCGTTGTCGACCACCTGAGAAGGCAACAACATGTGTTTTTATGTTCACCCAGGTGGCCTAAACAATAATAAAAAAAAATCAAGTATGGCTTTAAATGCATGCTCAACCCTACTTAGCTCCCGGCATATGAAGAAATCTGAAATTGTGTTAATCTTGGCCTATACCAAATGCTTTAGAAGAACAACTACTACTCAGGATGGGTGTAAGGAATTTACTTTTGAATACTTAATTCAGTATCTTGGATATTTGAACTATAAAATAACTTAAAGTTTCAGTTAAAACTATAACTTAAATTTACACATAACATATATGTGTATAGCCTACCGGATTGTGTATTCAATGAGTATACTAAAAAAGGTTAATTACCTTAGTTTTTTGGATTGTCTGAAGGAGAAAAACTAAGGTAATTAACCTTTTAACTTTAGGTTGTTTCCTTCTTTACAGACATCTCTCGACTGTTTGAGAAAGTACTGTACATTAACTTACGCTTTCCAGCACATAGCCAGTGTGGTAACCTTGTATGTTTGTAGCATCAGGTCAAGCCAACATTGTAAGGAGATTTGTTGGAACGTTGATTCTGTTAGACAGTTGGATGGCAAATCTGAATTCTGACATTCATAAATCTGTGACAAAAATATACCTGAAGTTTAGAAGAAACGATACTACCGAATTATGTTGCATCAATAACATATCAAATGTTGCACAACTACAGAATATATATGCTAAATAAATATTGAGCTTGACTCGTAAGAAGATAACGCGACAGAATCTCTCACAACTAATACGTTTATTAATTCAAACACGGCTGAACAACAATGTTGCCATCTTCAGTGATGCACCAACTACAATAATCTAACTATAATCTAACTATGTGTAAACAGTTGTAAGATTCTGTGTTCAAGTTTTATTGTATCAAAATATCTTTCAGCATAGCAGAAGATTTATCTTTTGTTTTCAGAAAGTAAATTATATAGAAATGTGAAACTTATCTTTGGAGAACAAAAAATATTGGACACCTTAAATCAATATGAATTAAATCTAAAGGATTTTCAGCAAATTCATAATTTGTTGTCCTATTATCCGTTTACGGTTTAGTTGATAGCCTTATGAAGGCTTGCCGCGCTACTACCTGACCTATCTACATTGGCGAATTCACTACCACATTGAATTATGAATTATCCTTGTCTCAGTGTTTAATTCAAAATCAAAATTTCTTCATTTCAGTAACCCATGTTTAAGTAAAACCCATTATGAAGTTTAAACTACAAAAAACTAACATTACATTAGTTATATTCTAACGTGTATTGCTGTGCTATTTCAATTCTAACAAATTTTTAAAATTGTTTTCTGAAAGTAAATATATTCTCCCAAATAAAATAATTTACTCTCCAAATAATTACTACAGTACTATAAATCAGAATTTAGGTCATGATAGATAGTACAGCACCAATAATGCTCTGATGTTTTCTGTAAACTAAAGTTAGTGCTTATTTTTCTCAATTCTTAATTCATTTTGATAAAAAATGTTTAATTTAAAGGTTCCACATTGATACAAATTATTCTTAAAAATATAAATATCAATAAAAAACAATATCGGGGGAAACATATTCCTAATTTAACTAGTTTAAATTAGTTTTATGAGGTTGATGTTTTCATGCAGTTTTCTAGCGTAGGACAATGCCTGCCCATGCTATCAAACTGATTTGTCAAAGTCATATTTCTAACTAAAAAAATCGTGAGGACAGACCTTTTGAAGTTTGTACTTTAGTTGATATTTGATGTGAAGATTTAGTTGTCATTTTTAATTGCTATACAGCTGTTTACATTTAAACTTATCAAGGTTTGAGCATTGAAACCGTTTTTATCCAAGACTGAACATCTGTATTAAGTTTCAGAACCTTCAGATTTCAATATAATTCCTGTGGGTACATTCAATAAATCTTTAGATTTTATAACTCGAATTTGAATCGCTAAGATATATAATTTAAAAGACCTTTTATACTTTTAAGAGTGATTTTACTGAATCCATAACAAAGTGTTTTATAGACCGAAGGATCAAGCTAAATTTTACTGATCAATCTTAAATACCGGTATATTACTAAAAGACCTAAGCTTAACACCATAACTATTATAGTACTAGAACTTTGTAACTTGTAAATTATTAGTAATGTAGTTTTAAAACCCTTTGAGTGCCGCGGCCCTTTTGCCAAGTCATATGCATAAAGTGCCGGACCAAAACCAACACTTTTGCAAACGTCTGGTGAAAAAATCATAAAAAAAAACTATTCAACCAATTTGTATAATTTTTTTTATTTCGTTGGTAATAGTTTGAAGAACAAAATACATGTAAAAATATAGTTCTAAATTAATATACATACAAAATTATGTTGCATAAACAAAAATGATTTTTTTTTTTTTATTTCAAGTTTGAAGTGAAATTTGGTGTATACCGTATTTTTTTTTTTTTTTTTGCGTTATACCACAAGAAAGAACATGAAAAATACATCAAAAAACATATATAATATATTATGTTATAGTGAAATTTGCCATGATTACACAATACAAACATAACACTGTCAGCAGTTGGCGCCAATCAGCTGTCTACGCTGTATACATATTGTGTCACTTTGTCAAAAAAATAAAAAAACCGGTATCAATCGATAGTTTGACTCATGTAGAATACCGTGAACCGAATAATCAATTACAATGATAACATAATGTATAAAATACGGATCGTCTACTGGGTAGACGCTGGCACTTTATGCACATTTTATATCGTCTACTATGTAGACGCTGCGGCACTCAAAGGGTTAAGAAAAAGCATTTAAAAGAAATGTTTAGAATTCCTGTTCTATGTCATATTTTCTGAACCTCAGATCCGGTAAATTCGGTTTGTTACTTAGGGCAGATGCTCAATACAGCCGTAACCCTGCTTTAGGCTTTTTTCAACATATATTTATATTGTTGTAATATTTATACATTTGGGTAATGTAATTACTATATGTGTATGTATTTATATATATCTTTTGAATCTAGCTTCGTAAATTTATTTTGTCAGAAGGAACACAAAATAAATATATATTTGACAGATTTTTAAAACATAAAAACCAACACGTATATATAAGTAGATACAACGATAACAGTAAGTGCAAAGTGAATTAATGATAGTTGAATGAAAATATATTCACCATTTCTTTTCCAGCTTTTCCAGTGTTGTTCATAAAGAGCACATAGTCAGTGTAAGGCATCAACAATTGTGGTTCTACTTGACTTAACAAACCACCTTGCACTGTTACGAACTCTAATATTTTGCTGTAGATTGTATGTATATAAAGGACTCTTTCAATGCCTTCATCTGGTAACTTGCTGTAACACAATTACCATTTATTGTAAGCCTGTAAGTACACAATGTTTAAGATTTTTTTTAATCCATCTAAATGTTTATGTTTTATTTAAAAGTGGCCAGAGGAGAAAAGATTTTAAAAATGTTTAAATGGAGCAAAAACATTTTTGTTAAGGTTTATCTAGAATTTTTTAATTTTATTTAGTTTTAATCTTGCAAAAAACTATAACATTCAAACTGTCAAAGGTGTGCAATATCAGCATGAAACAGTCTAATACATCTCTTTTCAATATAACGTATCTTTCATCGAATTTTGAAGATATAACCACTTGTAATTTACAGGAGATCGTTCATAAACATCTAATTAGTAGATGACAAAAATAGTAAATTATCAAGTTTTATTAAAGATGTTTGCTTATAAACAAGACTAAAAACATGATTTTCAGTCGATTCATTTGGAAACAGTAAAACATCAGGGCGGATTTGGTTATCTACCGATTATATGTATTAGCAGGGCTGGATTTAGCATGGGGCAAAGTGGGCCCGTGCCCATAGCGGCAAATTTTTAGGAGCAGCAAAACGCAAAACTGGATTTTAGGAAATAATATTACTGTACTGTACTATGTTTTAGAACAAAACTAAAACTCCATTCAAGTTTTACAACAGGATGCGTATGAGCGTCTGACATAGATGAATGAGCTAATGCCAAGTTATTCGTTTGACCCAAACTAAATGTACGCCTGTACACTGACATGTTTGTGAGTGAATGTGAGAGATTGATGCGGCCACTGCTTCGTGCATCCTCGGCTCTGTTCGGCGGCGAATCAATAAACTTCGTGCCTTCGGCTAACACCGAGAAAGGCGAGAAATCGCAGTTGTCTGTTTTGTCATTCGTTCAGTTCAGTCTTATTGTTGTTTGCTTTTCACTATCACCATTTTTTCACTGTTCTTGGGCTGCTGCACAACTCTTCAGTGCGATTCATTCAGTGTAAAACTGATTTATTGTACTTTTGTTTTTAAAGTATTAAACGTAGTAGCCTATAATAGTATAGTGTAGTGTGTTTTAAAGAAAAGTGTTTTCAAACTCAACATGGTTGGACGTAATTGTTTAAACTGTATAATGTAAAATAAACTTGAAATACGTGATTTGAAATTGATGTGTCTTTTATTATTTTGTAAAACCACTTCTGAATTTCACCTTGTAAAAATTACGTAATAACGTATTTAAATTTGTAAAAGTTAAATTAGATTTAGCCCCCTCACCTCCTGTTGGTGTAATCATACAGAAATATTAATAAAAATTTAGTATAATATTTCTCTAAAGATGAAACATTTATTGTTTGTAATTCAAACTACATATATTACAACCGGAAATGTTGTGGCACTAGTTCGTTGATTCAGTTTTACGTGTTTTTATACCTTGTGTTGTTTTTATTCAATTGATAGCAAGGCAACTCAAACTTCTCGAGAGTTCTTGACTGAATTTATTGAACTATATCGAAGTTTTACCTGCTTGTGGATCATTAAGAGCTAAGAATACTCCGACAGGAATAAAAAAGACCATGCGCACATAGCGTTCGTTCAAAAATACAAGGAGTTTGATCTGATGGCAGACAGAAACACTGTTGTTAAAAAAATTAATGCATTCCGTACGGTTTATAAGAAAGAACTATCAAAAGTTAAATATTCATCAATGAAGATTGGACAAGAAATCGTTGCATGTAAGCAGTACTCACACTTTCGATTTATTGTTACGATTTATCGTAGCGTGTAAACCGGGCGTAAAGCTCAATGGTGCCCGACCGGGATATTTTGACAATAATATAGAGATACCTTTGGATTCGTCAAGATTTTAACTTTCTAAAACTGCCATCCAATCAAACGTCACTTGCATAGTTCCAAAGATATGGAATTGTCTGTAAACCTTTGCAATTGGACAAATTTCAACGAATAAAACAGAATACTTTGAGTTCGAGATATCTCTTATAATTCTAATTATTTCAATAGACTTTTTTATATTTATTTATAGACCAAAGTTCAATCTTTCGTTTGGTGTAAAGCAAACTATATTTACTCTAACGGTTTTGTTCGTACAGTTCTGAGAAATACCGACAAATGGGAAATTCAAAACTCGACTTTCTCACACTCCCGAAGTAGCACTTCCAACGGGTTTTCACACAGAACGTCGTTTTTGATGTGTCCGTGAGAAGTTCAATTTGTTTGATCTAATTTTGTGATTATTTTGTGATTCAAGTAAAACTAAGTCAAATACTTTTATGAAATAATAATTTACAAGTATACAGTTCAATTCTTTGATTTATTCTCTACACTTTCTTATAAAATAATATTTCATATTTGGGCAAGGAATGTATTCCTAAATTACTATTCATAATAGGCCTAGTTTTGTTGGGAGTCTTGGAACTGGTGTTTTCAAAATAAGAGATTTGAAATTGATAAATATTTTTATACAGTTCTATTCAGGACTAAAGTACGAACTTTTTTACATTTACAAAAAAAATACAAAAAATGTTTACTATTTATGTAGGCCTAAAGTTGAACGTTTTCCTTTCGTTACTAAACATTTTTATTTCTTGAGCTAATAACGTTGTAAATTTTACATCAATCATTTTTTTACCAGCATATATAAATTCTTTGAACCTTTCTCTACAAAAAAAAGCTATTGAACAGTTTTGGATTGGTTTATAATTACTATATTTGGCGAATTTTTGAAAATATGCTTGCACAACCACCGAAATGGCTTACTTCAGAAAAACGATAGCGTTAACACTTCTAGTGAATATCAAAAATAAGACCGCCATTAGTAAAAACATTAAGTGTATACAAGCGAAATTCTAGTCGTGCTCGAGTGCCTTAACAATGCAATATCATAGGCCTGGTTGACTCCATTCAATTGCATAAACTCTAGTGGCATTGCACACCCTAAACTCATGATGTATCTGTTTTTTCTTGTTAACTAATTTTTTAATACTTAAAATAGGTATTTTTACGGTTCATTTTTAGCCATGGTTATTATTTGTTTAATTTAGCAATATTTTATTTTATTTTTGTTAACTGGATTTAATGGGTGTTAGTTAATTTATTTAGTTTTAGTTTTATGTTCCCTATCTATGTCAGGAGATAACAACCTAACCCATTTTTTGCCTACTAAAAAAAAAAAACAAGAAAAAATATATTGCCACCTTATCAAGTAAAACATTTTAAACACTTTATATACATATAAATCTTTAAAGCTCAAAATGTGCGCAGCTTTGAAAAGAGGTGCACATTATTCTAATTTCTAATAAAACCTTTATGAAAAATGACTCTTTAAGTTTAAGAGTTATATAGTACTTACTACTGCTCTATAATGGTAAAACAAACTCTACTTTTAAGTTTAAAAATGCTATAATTTGATCTAATTGGAAACAAATTTTGAATAGACCCCCACCTGCCATTAACTTGTTGAGGAGTAGGCTTGTTGTTTTTTGTTCTCTGAAGAGTAAGGACATCCCGGGACATTTGTTTACCAATGAGTACGACGGATGTCCATGTACGTCCAAAACATGTTATTGATTACCATAGGAAAAACGCATTCTGTTGTGATATTTTTAACTATTTGATTATCACTGCTGAGTAGATCTATATTCGCAGGATGTCAATTAGAAAAATCAAATATGTACATGTGCTTGTTATGAGTGTCAACAAACAGTAATTGAACAGTAATACAAATTTATGTATTTGTAAGTTTTCATTTTAAAATGTATTTTTACACTCGTATGTTATTTTTAGTGAAAAAATAAAATTTTGTTATAATTTGAGAAAATATTTGTCTTACTCCTCTGACGTCTTGTTAGGGTCCTATAACTAGCAGCAAGAAGGATGTCCTCAACAGGTTAATAACACTCCATCCCTGGCTTATAGACAAAATACAAAATAATCCTTGTGGACAGAGCCTTGAAATAAGAGAAAATATACTAGTTCCTTTTTAGAAAAATATTTTTCTACTTCAACGCTTTAGTGTAGGGGTCTACTAACTACACTCACACAGGTTTTAACTCATAGGAAAGTTACTTACTCAATTGGTGGTAGAAACTTGATCACTTCCTTTCCAAAAAGTCTATCGTACACGTCTACAATATGTTTAAGCACGACTGCTGAAGAGCTGCTACTTTCTTTCCTTATCTGAAGGAATCCAGAAAACGTTTCACAACCTAATCTAGGAGCAAACGAACAACTAAACACTTGCTCGTACAGCCAAAGTTCTACAGAGTTCCGTACACGAGTCATGTATTTTGAGTATTCTGTGTTTGATTCCCGAGGAAACTTGGGATACATACTTTCTATATCTCCATCCTCCTCTTCATTGCATGAACTTTGCTTACTAGATTTAGATTTTCTCATTTCTTCTTTCTCAGCATCAACCTTGCAAACAAAGTATGGAGGAATTAATTAACCATCTTCCTCTTATAAATTAACATGAACAAAAGAACTCTTTATTTACTTCAAAACTATAAATGGGGTTCCACAAGGTTCCATATTGGGTTCTCTGTTATTTATTATATACATTAATGATATTATTCGTTCTAAATTGACTCTGATTGCTGACGATGCAACTGAGGTAATAACAAATTCTCACAAAACCCAATACTTAGAGTATGATTTAGAGAATAACTTCTTTAGAGAATAAATTTAGAGAAGACGTTTTTAAAGTGGATTAAATTTTCTGCAATTTGAGACCAGAACCAGCTCTGTAGCTCAGATACCAGAACAAATACAGCCCTCCAAAATTGGCTATTTTTTCCAAAACAGTGAAATTTTAAGATTTGATCAACTTTTGACAACGAAATCAAGGAAAATACTCATTTTAAGGGGTAAATCATAGGGGAAGATGTTGTAGCGAATGTTATTAGCTTTAACTTAAGTCCAAAACGAACTCTGTAGGTCTAACAGTTTCATCACAATGCTTAAAAATCCAAAAAATGGGAAAACTGCATTTTTGCAAATTGGCTCTGTTGAGTTCTCATGATGTATTTTGAAAGGAAAACCATGTACATCAGCAAGAAATATTCATTTAGTCTATTAATAATGTATTTACAATGTAATTAATTCAAAAGATTGTATTTTTTTAGCACGCGAAGAGTAATAGAAACTAAACTAAGAATGAGAACCCTATTTGTGACCGAAGGACTGTTAGTTGGAGGGGAAGGGAGGGAATACCTGCCTGCCTACCTTTTCAGTTATACGGGAAGGAGCGCCGAGCTCCCCTTCTATTCCTCCTTATCTCATCACTTCCTTTTCAAAGACGTAGGTCCTTGACCGAGCTCTCACACATTTTATTTATATTGGTAAATGATCTATATAGGTTTTTCTAGATTTGTGATTTTTTGATTCCACAGTACGGAAGGGGGGCTGCAGTTTTATTTTTTAATCACATTCAACTAACGAAAGACACATTTGAAAAATTTCATGTGTGCTTTAGTCAAATAACCCTCAAATCATCGTAAGAACTCAACAGAGCCAATTTGCGAAAAATGTTGTTTTCCCATTTTTTGGATTTTTAAGCAATGTGAGGAAACAAACTGTTAGACCTAAAGACGTCGTTTTGTGCTTAAATTAAAGCTAATAACATTCTCTACAACATCTTTCCCTTTGATTTACCCCTTAAAATGAGTATTTTCCCTGATCTCAGGGTCGAAAGTTGAAACAATTTTAAAACTACACTTGTTTGCAAAAATATTGCCAATTTTGGAGGGCTGCATTGGTTCTGATCTCTGCGCCACAGAACTGGTTCTGGTCTCAAATTGTAGCAAATTTTTTGTTTGTTTGTTTGTTTCTTATGGCGACTTCTCGGATTTTATTCCATCAGTCTTCTGGCGTCCCAATATAGCTTGTGTACATTCTTTGATCTTCTTTGATCTGCGTCAAGCTTACAGCATACCATCAGATGGTCCTTATTCATTATAGAGTTCGTGTCGTGGCACAGGGTACATTCATCAGAGGGCAGAATCTTCATTCTGTGCAAATGAGCTGCCAAGCAGTCATGTCCCGTATTTAGGCGGAATACTGCCACTGCCTCTCTTCTTGGTTTACACACCTATTCTTCTCCCAGGTCTTCTCTATATCTTGCCAAATTTTTCCCTCCGAGATGATTTTCGTCCTCTGGTAGAACTCGCTGGTTGTTTCCTTCTTAATCATATTTTTGGCCGTCAGAGTGTTCAGAGTCGCCTTCCCATGTTGGAGCCGTGTTCCTTTCTTTGCCAGTTCATCCGCCATCTCGTTCCCCAACACTCCAACATGAGAAGGAACCCATTGGAGGCATATACGTTTCCCCAATCCTTGCAGACACTTGATCATCTTCTGAGCGTCATCTACAGTTTCACTATTTGCTCTTTTGTTGGAAGATATTGCTTGTATTGCTGCTCTTGAGTCAACCATGAACACAACATTCTGGTAGGCATTAGGTCTATACAGGAGTTGCTGTAAGGCAAATGCTATTGCCTTGGTCTCCCCATCAAAACTGCTTTTGTTTTCTCCCACTGAGATGTAGTGTGAGAAAAGGGATGAATAAACTCCAGCGCCCGCTTTAGCTCTGCTACTCGCGAGCGATCCATCGGTATATACATGGAGCCAACTGTTTGTCGGGTATCTCTCTTCTATCGTTGTCAAAGTCAGCTGTCTCAGCATTACTGGTGGGCACTCCTCTTTCTTGATGTCTTCTATCAGGTGCAGGTTTGTGTCAAATTGCAGATAGTCAAGGGGACTCCTCAGTTCACAGAACGGTTCAATTTTCTGTGTTATATTACAGCGGTCGAGAATGTTCTTTGTTGTTGTCAGTGGGTCCCTTTGAGTTTTTAAGGTTTGCTCTTGTATCGTCTTTTTTGCCCAGTTTGCACGTGGTAAAGCCTGCAGGTTGATGTGTGCATAGCTTGCTTGCTGCTCTATTTCTGTAGTTATTGGCAGGTTTTGTGTATACAGCTGTAGCGCCATCACGGGAGTTGTTTTGACCGCCCCACACACCAATCTCAGGGCACTATTCTGGGTTTCTTCCAGCTTTTGCAGTTGGGATTTAGGCGCAGTCACTATCACTTCACTACCATATTTGAGGATTGGTTTTATGTAGGCTCTATAGGTGTTATTCAGCGTGTCTTGTGTACTTCCCCATTTAACTCCTGCAAGCCGCTTGAGTATGGCCATTCTTTTATTTGCCTTTGCTGCTGTGTTGGATATGTGGTGCTTCCATGTCAGTTTGTTATCCATATACACTCCCAAGTATTTAGTGTTTTCACTTTTGGGCAGTGGGATTGCATTGATATCCAGCTTGAATGTATAGTTATCATGGCGGAGGGAGAAGAACTGGTATACAGTTTTGTTTGTGTTGATAGCCATTGTTGTAGCAAATTTAATCTTCTTTAAAAACGAAAATAAGATGTTTTATGAAAAAACTCATAGTTTAGGAGATATAGTGAAAAATCTGAAAATAGTGAAAAAATTTCACGGTTTTTTGCGTGCTACGAAGTTAGCACAGGTCTTTCGAAGCTGCAAACTTGGAAATACACTACTGGTAGTGGTCCTAACAGCATATTAAAAAATCAGAACTAGCCGTTAGTTTGCGATTTTAGCGATTTCTAGTGTACTATTTGACTGGACTATAAAGCCAGACATTAAAAGTCATAAGTATTGTAAATCAGTGTGTTATTTCTAGCAATTTTATAAAGGGTTAAAAAAATACTTTATAATTTATTTGCATTGACATGTCATCTGGAATTGGATATTTGTCCTGTATGTGCTGTATTGTGACAAAATATTTTTTTTTAAATAACAATAATAATACTATAATAATAACTTAGGTAAATTATAATTTGTACAAATTTTTTTTTAAACTAATTAAATATTTATGAATTGTTTAACAATTAAGTTTATGGTTAATTGAATTTTGAATTTAAATATATTTCAACATTTGTAGATAATTATAGAGTATTAGAAAAAAAAACTAAGGAGCGTCATCATAGTCTGGATGCTTCCTTCTTGTTTGAAGAGCTTCAAAATTAACGGATGTGTATAAAGTAATCGTTTTTATATGTATAAAGTAATAACAGCGAACTCAAAAACAAAAACAATGAATAATGGTTTTAGATTAGCTGGTCTGTTGAAATTTATTGTGTTGAAGACATATGTAGTGAAATTAATTGAGTGTGGATTACACCGAGCAAATGAAACAACACAAACTGAACAATTGAATTGACACGACTTTAAGTGCTGCTTTCCATTAAATATACACGATCCACAAAGTCACAATTTTCATGTTTTGCGGTCGAATGACAAAATGGATGAATCACCAGAACTCCAGACAAAATGGTTTTCTGCTTTATCAGTCAAAATATGCAACTATCATTTATGCTACAGTAAGTTGATCAGCTGTTGTGAGTTTTAAGATCTTCACTCTAATACAAGTGACAGCTAATTACAGTGACAGTATTGGAGCGTAGTGTAACTAAATGGCACAGAACATATATATGGACACATACTTGTTTACTACTCAACTGTATTTTATAAATTAGAGAGATCCGCATCTTGTTCGCTTCGTTCACCAACCCCCCCGCAGTGAAGCAAATGAAAACAGATTATTGTATACTCACAGAGGCAACTTGGATGCGGGTAGAGAAGGGGGGGAGCGGTGACCTGGATTCCGACGCAAATGCAATAGGGTCAGAGCTTTTGTGAGTGAATGACAGGAGTTGTTTTATGTAATAAAAAAACAATTTATGTAGTCTTTAAACTTGAGGCGTTGTTGTTGCTTATCATGTTGCAAAACACACTTTTTCCTACATATCTTGTATTCAGTGTGACGTACTTTAAAAACAGCAATTGTAAAATATTTAGGACATATTATAAGATACAGTTTTTGAATAAAGATTTTTCAATTTTTAAAGAGAAACTAAAACTAGAAATGGTATGCACTGGATTTGATGCTGTTACACAAATAAATGCATCCATCTGCTCCTTTTAAAATATCCTATTGAAACTTGGGATTTACCGTTATTATTTTGTTAATATTTGTTTCAAATTGTGTCAGTAAAATGTACCGAATCTGAATTGTTTACCTTTATACTAGTACAATTAGACATTTTAGCGTCTTTTTCTATTGACTGCTGCTTCTGTCGTTCAACTGGCGGTGATTCTTTCTAAAAGAACAAATATTAATAAATTTATTAAAATACACAATAAAAACACACATTTAGTGGGTATTCAAAAAAACAACAACATACAAAAGTAAATACTTGAAATACACGTAATAAATATTAACAAAGTTTGTTAAATTAAATTACAGTAGTTAATCAGAACAATAAAACAAAAACAATAAATAAAATAAAATATAAAGTATAATCCACTTTACATTGCCAACATTTTTGAGATACTCGAATCACAGCTATGGAACCGTACATGCCTATATGAAGAAGGAATACAATTTAAAGAGAAGAAATCATGTAAGCTTGTATTATTAAATAAATTGCTCATTGAAATTAGCTTCATGTAACGTTAATAAATTTGCCAATCATTAAATTTCGGTCAAACATTTGTTTCCTATGTTAAACTATGGCTACACACTATTATTTTATTGAACTTTAAAAAAATGTTTAAAAAGATAAAATATGAAGTACATACAACCCATCTAATCTGAATCCTTTTCATCCAAATTGCATAATTTAAAAAAATGTATAGTAAAAACTGATTAAGATTTTTCATAATATAATAATAAAACCCTAACTAATACAAAAATGTGTATTTAACAATATTTGTGTAGGATTAACTTAAATAAAACACTGTGGGAGGTCCTTGCTTTGTACGGCAAATTAATTGATCTCCGCTCACATATCTAACCAGTTATTTTTAATAATGTGTATAGGATTCATCATAACCTCATAGCTACCGGTACTACATTTATGATTTAACAGGAGTTATAATGAAGGTTAAAAGGAAACTAGAATAACTTAGGCTTGCTCCTAAATAAAAACCCAACTTAAAAATTATAACTACAATTTTTTTAAAAGCTTTTAATAGAAACTACACTAAGAAATTGAAGTTTAGAGGCGTTAAAAATTCAACAGCTGACTATTGTACCAACACTGTACATCTCTAATCAGAAAGCTATGTATTTTACATGGATAAATATTAAAAATAACAATCATCATTTTAAATTTTGTATAGGCCTAACCTTGTTTCTTTGTAAATTTCAGAATTTTTCCAAGCAACTTGAGACCATTCCTTTTATATTAATTCATTCATTCATATAGGCAGTGAATTCACAGTTTCCATGTAATTTTACTTACCATCTCAAATTATATACTATATATGTGGACAATGCCCATAAAGAGAAAATACTGAATATAATATTATGAATATCAATGTCCTTTAGTTATTTTAAGAGGAACTATACAAACAGAATAAACAAAAGATACAGTAGTTCAGTCAGTCCAAACGAAGTAGCACTAAACATAACCTAAGGAAATAGTTGTACTGATAATACTGCAAAATTAAAATGCTTGTTCGTGACATGCTACCCCTAAGTCATCATTGATGCTAATTTCAGATGTATATATTGTATATTGTTTAAAGTATACGGTACCTTTGTAAATAAATGACGCACAACGAGAAAGAGAGAGGAAGGGAACTTGGAGGGGACAAGAAAAGGTAAAGGTCAGGGACATGCACACGCCGCTCCAGCTGTTCTATAAATACTGGCTGTCTTCAATCAGATTTTCATTCTGTACTGATCTACAGAGTCACCAACAATGCTTCTCTCTTTCTCTCTCTCTGTCTCGCTGCCTATCTAATATAAATTCCATGTTTTCTTATTGCTCCTTTACCTAAGCTCCTTCCGTGGTCTGGCGGCTGATAGCAACAGCACTCTACCTCGTTCGATGTCTGAAGACTGATCATGCCTGGACGAACTTTCCTTCTTAACTCCTAACACGTTATTCTTATTGAATTCACATATTGTCAAGCCCTTCTGAACCCTGAAA
>JAGFPH010002347.1:139448-169367 GCA_018207615.1 Philaenus spumarius | reverse complement strand
CATCCAGTTGCCCAAACCATCAATTGCCCGACACTGGTATTCTTATTAAATAGACAAAAACCGTATTGCAATACAATAGAACTTGGATAATTCGAAGCTGAAGGAACCATTGTAAAAATTCTAACTATCCAAAAATTCGAATTATAAAAGTAAAATAGTTTTTCGATTTTTATGTTCTCAAAATGAATGAAATAAAAACTATGTTGAATATTTTTATTATATAAGGTTTATTTTCACCAATCAAAAGTAAATGATACATTTTTATTATGTACAATATAATAAAAATATATACTGTACTTTAACAAAGTATTGTGAAATGTCCGCTTGCCTTGTAGAATTAATTGTTTTTATGTTTGTAAAATCCTCAAGTACAAAGAGAATGAAAAACAGCTTCACTTACACTGGTTTGTCCTTCAATGTACCGCCGAAATTCACGCAATTGCCGAAGAGTTTCAGATGTTGTAGGAATCTTCAACTTCAGCTTCAACTTCTTCTAAATCCAACAACTCGGCACATTTTTTTTTGTTTTTCAATTCTTCTTCTAAAAATTTCACTTGGATGCTGGTCAGATTTCTTAACGAATACAGCTTTTTTTAAACAATTTGCTGTTGTTGTTTTAGTAACTTGTGACACATTCTTGCTGCTTGAAGGACATCAATCTTTAAATTGTTTGTTTTTCAATGAATCTGTCAAGAGCGTTTGTACAATAAGTCGCCGGTAAAAATGCTTAACATTTTTTATAATGCCTTGATCCGTTGGCTGTACAACTGAAGTCATGTTCGGGGTTGAAAAAATAACCGTAACGTTGTTCATAAGTGGGATAGAGTTATGCGCAGTACAAGTGTCTATAAACAAGATGATTGTTCTGTTCTGTTTACAAAAGGTTTTGTTGAGATTTAACAACAGACAAAGATTGGGTAGAGCATCAATCGACAAACTACAGAATCGGTACCTAGAGAATTCTCGGAAGGCAAAATTCTTGGAAGCCGGTATAGCCTCTAGAATTACAATACATGTAGGCTACAAACAATAGCGGCCAGGCTATGTCCTCCCCCCCCCTATATCTACCTGACAGTGAAATATTTATTCAGCAATCCCTTTCACAGCACAAGATTTTATTTTTAGTGTTGATAAAAAATTTTGAATTAAAGAAGTTGACTTCGAATTATCCGTAATTTTTTAAAATTGATATATAAAATTCAAGGAACCGAACTGTTATGATTAATCTGGGCTTTTGAATATATTTAGTATAGTAGTTGTTAGAGTTAGTGTTTTATATGTAAAGGTATTGACTAGCAAGACAGACCAGGAAGTGTACTATAAATACGGAAATAGTAGCAAGGTTATTAATGCGGAACAAAACAAATGCTACGAAAGCAGCGGTTGATTGTTTTGTTGGAGATGTCAACATGAAGCTAGACGGGTTATATAGTATAATCCTAATCTAGAATCGTGGTCGTGTGGCGAGTGAGCTGACGAGCTGCGAGTTCGGCCAGTTTGTTGTGGAAAGTGCGGCCGGGAGATCGAGACAAGGATCTCTACTCAGCTCAAAGTTTGGACCATTGGCACGTTCAGGAAGGATCTCGAGTGAAGGAAGAGCAGGACTTGTTGAAGACAACACACTGAGTAAGCAAAACAAAGTATTTTGGTCTATTGTTAAAGTCACGTTGAATTCAGAGTTTTGGGGTTATTATCATAAAAATAACTCCCTTTAGTTGCTGATATTGTACATCCAGTCTGTCTTGTGGACCCAATAACTGTTATAGGAATTATAGAGGGATTTTATTGTTAGCCGATGTTAAATAGTAGCTTAGTTACCAAGTTGAGTTAATTGTGTGAATGAATATAGAGATAGGCATTCTATCACTGATCCACTGATGTATTATTATTATTGAACTGTTCCTTACCGATTTAACTAACTTAGTGCTTGAACCTGGGAAAAGAAGGTGGAAATCCAAACCCTAATAGAACCGAAACTGCGAATTAATGGTAATTTCAAATTAAAAACGTTTGAATTATCCAAGTTCTACTGTAATTGGTTTCATCACTACAAACTAACTCTGTTAATAACAAAACTTAAACCGTAACTTAAACGTTACCGTAAAGCGTAACATAAAGGAATATTTATAATGATACTACTCAAAAATTTAAATACTTTCTGGTATATTTATCAAGCAAACGAAGTAGGCAATAACTGTTTTGAAGTAATAGTTTCATGACTACTGATAGTTTTATAGATTACTGATTCTATTAGTAATAAAACTTAAGTCTAACATAAAGGACTACTGCAAAATTAAAATACTTACTCTTGAATCTTTAGTAGATAATGGCGTAGACAAACGCTGTTTTACAGAAATAGTTTCATCACTATCGAAACTCTGAAATTTAAAAACACATTAACAGCCAATAACAATAAAACCTCAAAATTATTTGGTTTACTTCTTTTGATATATAAGGCAGTGATGGAAAAGTTACAGAAATATTTAACTTTTTACCACAAATATTCTTCTTGCTACAAAGGAAGCCCATATAAACGTGCAGTGTGTGACTGCCTAACTGGTAAAATTTAAATTGTACTTGTGAATTGAATACTTATACAGTACTATTTAAAAAATATAAATCAATTGCAAAGACCAAACAGCATAGTTTTACAAAATAAAAATGTACTTTTGCTTACAACTTTAAATGATAAAAATTAACCACTTTTTTCTACAATCCTACAGGTATTTCTCTTTTGTCTTCAGTAATTCACAGAACTTTTTTCAACACCTAATTTATTCAATGGTAATGTCAGTAAGTTACCTTCTCTTAGCATTCACTTTTAAATACAACAAAAATACAATCAATTAGGTCAAAGCTTGTATGGGATATGATAAGAAAATAAAATGTAAAAATATTAAAACTCCAATAAAAAAAAAACTGAAAATCAGAAGACCAACCAGTGGTAGCTGAACAGCTATACTTAAAACTAAAACTGAAAATCAGAAGACCAACCAGTGGTAGCTGAACAGCTATACTAAACACTAAAACTTAAAACCTAGTTGTTCCAATTATAATAACAATATATACAAGGAAGTAAATTTAAACAGCTATTGCAGGCCTTTAGAAAACAGTTAAGAATATTTCTCGTTTGCAGCTGCAAGAGAAGTAAACAAGTAATTATAATGTTTTAGCCGAGAAGTGCGAAATGACTTGACTAATTAACAAAATTGTATAAAGGCAATGCATGCTTATAATCAGTGGCGGATTTACCGTATCGCACATGTCGCAGGTGCGAGGGGCCCCGCGATCATAGGGGCCCCAAAATTGATTATTAAAATTACGAAATATTTTAATTTCAGGGAAGAATAATATTAAACTTGCGAACTGCAGTTGACTAAGGTTTGCTCCGTACAGCACCGCCCAACCTTGTGCAGCACACTACTAGTCGGGGGAAAAAGTTTAGACACTCGAGTTTGGAGCTTTACAGAAAAGTAACTAAACTACTTAGATAAACACGGAGGACACAAAAATTGTCTTTGTTTTATTCTACGTATTCCCATATAAATAAATATTTTTTAGCTCAATTATACAATTTTGTATGACAGTCGGAATGTAAAAGAGCAGTGTTTGTAAAGTTTTAAAAACCATCGTGTGACTTTGAAAAGGTCATGTCAGTTTGACTAACGACAACGTAGAACCTGAACTCATTCCTAGGCCTAAACCTACTACCGAGACAGAATTTTCCCTAGACATAGCTCTGTGGGCCCCAAACCCCACAAACGAAATGATAGATTTTTTTACCAAAAATATACCTAAAAATGTTGGCAAAATTGAGAATATAAAAAAACAATTTACTCATGCCAATAAAACAGTTTTTAGGCGCCTACACCAGAAACATTTTTTTAGAACCAAAACTAATGGAGAAAAAGAAAAGAGGAATTGGTTGATATTTTCTGAGACCACTAAGTCAGTTTATTGCTATGTTTGTAAACTGTTTCCTGACCCTAAACAAACTCAACATATCCTCATTGAAGGATTTTCTGACTGGTCGAGAGTATCAAAAGTATTAGCTATCCACGAAACATCAAAAACTCATTTAACAGCTATGGTAAATTTCTTTGTAAGAAGTAAATTAAAAAGTAGAGTTGATTATGAATTAATGTCACAAATTGAAAAGGAGCATGGTTATTGGAGGAAGGTTCTACATCGTGTAGTAGCCACTGTTAAATTGCTCGCTAAACTGGGACTTCCTTTTAGGGGTCACAGAGAGCATGACTCTTCTGCAAAAAACAAGGGGAATTTTTTATCATGTTTAGACTATCTCTCTGAATTTGATGAATTTCTGAAAGAACATTTAGCGAAATATGAAGCATGTGGTTCAAGTGTAACTAACTACTTGTCTCATCAGATCTACGACGAGATTTTAACCCTCATGGCAAAAGACCTAAAACAAAAGCTAAGTGATGAAGTTAAGGAAGCTCGATATTTTGCCATAACTGTGGATTCAACACCCGATTTGAGTCATGTAGACCAGTTGACTTTTGTAATAAGATATGTCACGTCTGATGGTCAGCCAGTAGAAAGATTTTTTGGTTTTATTCCCATCAAGTCACATAAGGCAGAACACTTGAAAGACATAGTACTGAAAGTATTGTATGATCTAGGCCTGGACATAGCACTATGCAGAGGTCAGTGTTATGACAATGCATCCAATATGTCCGGGGTATATGCAGGACTACAAGCCAAGATACTTCAGATGAGTCCTAAGGCATTCTATGTACCTTGTACCAGCCACACCTTGAACTTGGTTGGCAATAATGCTGCCGAAAGCTGCAGTGGGTCTTTATTCTATTTTGACTTGGTTCAAAATGTGTACACTTTTTTTAGTGCTTCAACATATAGATGGAATGTACTCATGTCGCACCTTAAGACTGTTAAGCCAAGACCACTAGCTGTAAAAAGATTGAGTGACACCAGATGGTCAGCGAGAGCGGATGCTGTCTTTGCACTAAAAAAAGGCTATGCAGCCATTCAAAATGCTCTTTTGGAAATTCATGCAAGTAAGAATGAAAAACCTATAGTGAAAGCAGAAGCAATAGGGCTTGCTAAAAAGTTAGGCTCCTACAAAACTTCCGCTATGACAGTGCTTTGGAGCCGATTGCTTGAAAGATTAAATACAACCAGTAAGTGTTTACAAAAAGAAGATGGTAACATGAAGATGGCAGTACAGATGCTAGAGTCGTTAGAAAAGTACATTTTGGATGTACGTGAAGATTTCTCAGCAATAGACAGTGATGCCCAAAGTTTATTGACATCAGTGAAAAAACTATGCAATGAAGAGGAAAACACACGAATGAAAAGAAGAAAGAAATTTGATGATGAGACTCCATCCTCCACGGATAACGAAGTAATATTACAAGGAAGGGATAAAGTGAGAGTAGAAATGTTCAATGAAATTTGTGACAGACTTGTTTCTGAAATAAAAAACAGGCAAGGAAAACTTCAGCATATTTTTAACATTTTCCAAAACTTGTTTCTTATTCCAGACCCAGTTCAAGATGATAAATTTTCAAGAAGTCATCTGAAGAATATATCTGAAGTTTATTTAAATGACATTGACGGGTCACTGTTTTTTGATGAGTTGAAACACTTCCATGAGTTCCTGAATACATTTCAAGAAACCAAGACTACTACAAATACGAAGGATAAGGTTGATGAAGAAATGAACGCGAGTAAGACTAAAGGTTGTCCAGGAAAATGGTATAAACTTATAGCAACAAACGACGTGCTCAAAGAAACCTTTCCGAATCTAGAAACGATCCTGAAGATCTTTCTTACAATACCAATATAAAATGCTTCGGGTGAAAGATCCTTTAGTACTTTAAAGAAAATAAAAAAACTATCTCCGCACAAAGCTTTCGGAAGACCACCTGAATGACTTGGCAATACTGTATATAGAAAGTGAATCTTTGAAACATATCAACTATGATAAACTTATAGACACGTTTGCTGCTCAGAAAGCCAGAAAAAAAGTATTTAGCCTATGTACATAAAGGCTTAACTTTAACTTAAGTAATAAAAAAGATTTTTCAATATAAATAATAAATGTAGAGCTACAGTGATAGTTATTAAACTTATTTACAACCTAAAAGTGTTTATAATTATTGAAATTCGTTCCTATGGGTAAATGGTAAATTTAAAATGTTAACATTTAATGGCAAACAAGAGGCCCCTAAAAAACGAGGTGCGACGGGCCCCCGAGTATGTAAATCCGCCACTGCTTATAATATTGTTGAAGTATCAAAAGACGTAAAAACCTAAATATAAAAACTTTGTTTTAAGTAATATAGCACTGGAGTTTTTAAGATCAGCTGAATTAAGTAAACAGAAAAATGCTAAATATGAACCAAAGAAATTAAAAAGCGTGGTAGTGCAGTAGACAATGTGGCATTTTGATTATCTTGTGTTTTTTTAGAAGTCCAAAACTTCTCTTTAAAGGATACATTGGAAAGTATAAACAGGTTCTATACTATAATTTTCTAAAATTACATTTACAACCTACTGTAGTCATATGAATCAGATTGAAACATTGTCGAATATCTTCTATTTAAAGGTTTTATACCAAATTATAAAAATATCCATGTTATGGCCGCTTTGACACTCACTGTCCAACCCAAGTAGATATTGTTTTATTTTTCTTCAATAATGAGATTATTTCTGCTATTATATGTTCACGATTGTGTCTTAAATGGTGACAGTAACCGTGGTAACTAGAATGTGTGTCTTCAGCTAAAATTTGCGACAGCAGTATGTGACAGTTTCCCCCAAGACATTTATTATAAGACGTGTACTGCCGAAACAAATGTCTTATAATAAACAGTAAAGCAATAACTCGCACAAGATTTCCTTAAATTAATTGTCTTCACTATAGGTATACTGCATGTTTGGGACGGTAAAGTAATTTCATACTTACATTTCGTGGGTTTTCTCTATGAAGAGCCACGACTTTCGAAACTTTGCTTGTATTAATGCTTTCATTGGATAAAGAAATTTTGTCGGTCAACTCATCACCTGGATCTAAATTTGCATCATAATCTTTCAGTATCCTGTAAGGGCTTAAGTGTGCATAGACGAATCCATAAGTTGTAAGTATAGAATTATCTGCAGCAGCGTAGACGTATATTGAAAAAGAAACACTCTCTCCAACCAACTCAAAGTATACCTGTAACATGTAAAAATGTTTGAATGTTATTATAATCTTCCCTAATCTATATTGTTAAAAGAAAAATTAAATAGCAGAAACAGTTGAATGAATAGGTGGACACAAACTTTTTATCTTTATTTAAATTTAATGATGCGAAGAAATGTACTAAATTTTAAAAGTCTATGTGTTTTGGGAGCGCAGAATTGTTCCCGTCTGCAACATTTGTTGTGCGGACCCCGCTGTGTTCGAAGTGTTTCGCGGGGGAATTCATCGTGTGTCCTCCTACTGCCGCAGCCATTACTGGACCAACCACGCAGACCACGCCCTCTGACCAAGGTTGTTCCCTGTCCATCACTGATGCCATAACACTCTTAACATACGACAATTTAAAACCACGAATCTTCTCATTGTTAGTACTTTGTGAATATAATTTGATACCGGTAATATATGAATTCTTGAGAGAGTAAATTTAATAATTTCTATAAAGTTGTAAACTGTAAAGAGTAGATTGAATAAAAGTTATCCTATATATTAAAATATACTGGTGTTATTTAATCCAAAGATTCTGAGTTAACCATTGGACAGATTTCTTTTTGTTTGTAATGAAAGAAAGGTTAGGTTAGGTACACAAAACAATAGTTTCTGATGGTTCGATAATTTTACGCTACAGGCTGGACGTTGGCAGAACTGCTGTTGTTATTTACGGAGTGGGAACAAGGGCGGGGTCTGCTGGTACAGCAATGGTAGCGGCAGGAGGGGGAAGACGATCAATTCCCCCGCGAAACACTTTGAACACGACGGGGTCCGCGGGTTCACTGTTTCTGACAGAGGGTTTTCTATCTATCCTGTGTTTCAAAATGTGTTTACATTATTTTAATAGTCTTAACATTTTGATTTCAGACAATGGAATTTGTATTACTTGACATTACTCAGCCTCATTTAAAACAAAAACAACAAATATAAAATGTATTAACAATCATTTTTGAAAAGAGTTTAGCACATGACATTTACTTGTTAACAACTAAAAAATAAAAATCATAAATTGTTTTAACGCCTGGAAAGAATGACAAAATCGCTTCAATCGAATGCTGAAAGAGGAAAACACTAACTGTCTGAGAAAGAGGCGTACAGGATAAGATGGAAATGTATATGGTGTTAGACGTAAATGATTTGAGCATGAAAAGGTTTTTAGATGTTCAGTTTAGTTGTTGTAACTGTTAAATGTGTTTGATTTGGGTACCGCTAGGGAAGCCAAATGCCCCTTTACCCTTTCACGGGCAAGGTAACAATTATTGCTACCCAATATACTTTTGCTAAAATGGGCAGAGTAACAATCTGTCGATTCTCTTAAAAACTGCACATGGTTCCACTTTTATCTAATAGATTGTGCTCTATGTTTTTATTCCTAGTGAGAAAAGGAACAGTTCTACATTTAAATTTTAAAGTTGCTATCAAATTACAAGCTCTTAGACAATTGTATTCAGTTATGATAGTTATGATTCATGCTTCATCATCATAAGAGTTTGTCGAGGGTTTATTTTAAGCAGTTAAATGATTTGCTTCCTTACTTATTACCTTTATAACTTTCACGTTTAGCTTACAGTACTCAGTTCTATTAATCTATTAGTTTAGAGTATTTTCAGTTAAAACAGTGTAACGGCATTGCCTATTGTCAACATTTCGGATATAACAAATATTTGGATAAAGAAAGTGCAGTGATTTCTTTTTTTAATCTGAGTGAAATTGGTGATAAATGTATTCCTGATAGTGACAATGGCAGTAATGAATCTATTGATGATACACATTATTTAGGCCTAGCCATAAATTATGATAGGCTAACTTTTGTTAATGTGTTTTATGAAAATGACAAGTTGTAAATATAAAAATAGTTCAGTAATTTTTTTTTTTAATAGTCGAGAATTGATTAGACTCTATTAACATATAAAAAAATATTGTAAATATATAAATTTATTCTATAACATTAGTTTAAAATAAAATTTTGTGAGTTTTTTGTTGTACACTTTTTAAAAAATATTTTTTTCTAACACTTAAACCATTATATTTATTTGAAAACCCTAACCACCATCCGATTCTATAAGATTTACTTGTTTTGCATGGTTGTTATTTTTTGTTAAAAAGTTCTAAAGCCTCTCTTTTGGCGTATTTAAAGTTTTTAACACATAACTTGCATGCACCCTACTCAAACAATCTGTCTAAACCTAAATCAAAGGACAAGATATAATTTGGAGTGTTTTCTGGAAGTTGCAGCAGTCGTCTAACAAGCACATGCAACAACTGCTCCGTCGGTTTATATTGTTTGTATACCCACACTATCACTTCTTTAATGTTCTTTGTACCGCATTAAAGCATTATCAACTTTGATGCTAACAGCACTTTTAAATTTGTTATTAAATTTTGCCACACACTGCCACTCATTAATCATTTCCTGTATCCCAGCTGGTGTAGATGACAATAAAACTATACCATCTGTGTAAAATAACATATTCATATTTCAATCCTTAATCCGACAACCACCCCCTACTGTGCCGTCAGGCAAATCATTCATACAAAGTGAAAAAAAAGATTGGACAACTTTGTCTCAAACTTACACCAGTGTCAAAACACTCAAGCCCCACTGCCTCACCGCACCCTTGCTTTCGCTCCAGTGTAAATGTATTTTAAAATCTTCAACAATTTATTCGAATACCGATCCCTGAAATTTATTCAAAAGAACATCCCTTTCTATTCAATTAAACGCTCATGAAAAGTCGACAAAAAAAGCATATAGTTTTCCCTTCTTTTGCACCAATTTTATATGTACTATTCTTGTTAAGTTAAAAATGTTATCGACTGTCGAATAACCTTTACGAAAACCCGCTTGAAACTAATTTAACACTTTATGATGCGCCACACATAGTGATTACAAGTAATGCGATTCAATATAATCACTGTAAATAATTTTGTGATCGCGCCCATGAATGAAATGCACCGGTAAATTATTTACATCATTGATGTCGTTTTTCTTATGCAAAGGGTAAATTATTGACTGTTTATTATGCTCTTGGCTAAGTCAAAGTGTATTATCTGTTCTTATCAAATTAATATCATTACCACAGTAGGGTATTAGAGTAGGGCATTAACACAGATTTTACAAGAAGCGACTTTATGTGAAATGGAAGTAAATCCTGCATATTTGAAGTGTGCACCCCTATATTTAGAATACATATAAATCATATAGTTTATTTCAAATATAATATGACAACATTTTTACATACCTTTGCTTTGATGGAAAGAGGGTTGTAACTGCAGAATGAAAGAGAAACAGGAAGTAAAGATACACCTTCTCCCGCAGGCACTGTAGACGATTGCAAACACTGTACTTTAAGAACTTCTGTGTGTGCTTTCTCAACTTTAGCCAACACAGTGAATGATTTATTGGTATTATTATGAGCTTTTAGATAAAATGTAGATTTGAAGTCAACACCAAGAGGTACAGGCGCCAGATGTATCTAGACAACAAAGTAAGATATTAACTGTGCACACTATATGGTTTCTAACGATAAAAAATACTAAAAAATCACTCAAATTTGTATTTTTTGTTAACTAACTACTTAATAATAAACTTAAAAATATATTTTTTGAAATGGTTCTGTTTTGATAATTCAAGTTATTTTAACCCATTATAGGCACAGCCTTAAGAAGTACCACTAGTTTCATAGTACTTAGTGTTGTGTTTGTTACTTAGGGTTTGGAAGATTAATGTTATAGTTTTAGGATCATTATTTTATTTAAATATATTATAAAATCAAAAATTTTTACTTCAAATTGCTGTACCTTAGAAACTATTTGAGGTCCAAAAATATTAACCAGCAGAGCGGGCACCGCAGAAACCATATTTCGTTAAGAGAGAACAATGTTAAATTTTAAATTGCTGTATCTCAAAAACTATTTAAGTGAGAGAATATCCGGTTCCTGAAGTTACATCGAATGGGATCTTATACCATTGCAAAAAGTGATGCAGGAGAAAGCAGGAGTGCCCATCCACCCCAAAGCCTATGGCGCAAATCCCCCCCAAAACCTGCCAGTGGTTTCCCTCTCCCAAATAAAGTAGATATTTTATGCCATTTTAGCAAAAAAAAAAACATAATTACGCATAATTGTTTTTTTTTCTTTAAGGTGTTATTTTATTCTCTTAAAACAACCCATTAGGTAACTTAAAGTTTACAGTTAAATCCAAAAACTTACTAAAGTTTTTCATAAAAATATGTTTATGGAAAAAAGTGAGGCTCTATGTAATTTATAAAATAATACAAATACACAAATTCAGTAAGATTTATTAACAAAAACAACACATTACTATTTTTGAAAGTAGCAGAAGACATCATAATATTAAATAAGTTCTTTAACCTCTAATGCTTGGTGAAAAGGAATCATTGTTATTGGTGGTAATCGTATGTAACGTAACATGTTAAAGTATTAAACTAGCTATTCGAATTTAATAAAAAAAGTAATAGGCCTATATACATGAAAATTACAAAAATAAATTTACATTCATTGATAATAATTAAGAAAATGTTGTAAGAAAATAACAATAAAAAACTATAATACATTTTGAAGACCAGTAGTAGGTACTTAACCGATTTGGAAGAATACAAAAACATAATACAAATAAATGATATTTCATGCAACACAAAATTAAGTGAGAAAAAAATTGTTTCAATATCATTTTGATAAAATTAGACATTGATTGAAAAGTAGTTACAAAGTGTGAGTATTGGGGTAAACACGAATACCCTAAATTAAGATTTTTAAATAAAAAACAAAAAATAACTAATATTAATAATTAATAATATCAAATAGATTTCAAAAGAACTTAAAGGAATAAAACTAACAGGCCAGATGCGTTAGATGTAAAGGTACGTTGTGATTGAGCGACTGGTGCAATCATTGCTCTGCGATAATCGCGGGCGCCTGCTTTGCATTGTTCAAAATGGTCTTGTTGTCTTCTTATGAACGGGCGACTGGAAGAATAATCGCTTCGATAACAACAGTCTGAAGGGGATCATCGCTCCGAGATTATCTTCCGGCGATAATCGCAGAGCTATGATCGCACCAGTCGCTTCAATCACAACATTAACCCGATAGCAAATGGAAGTCAAAACGGACGTATGAGGTCAAACTTCATCAAACAAGATATCACTGAACAAAATCAAGAGATGTCACAAAAATTTTCAAACGTGATCTTTCAAAATTTCAAATGGTCCAATCAAAGGAAAAACGAACACATCTACGAAGAAGCAAGACAACACCCAAATAAAATAAAAAGCGAAAACAAACACTGAAATGCAGAGGAAAGAGAAAATACCCTTAGTTCAACCCTCCCAATATCACGGCTTACCATCTGAAGATACACATATTTTTAAATCCATAGTTTTCGCTCTAGCTTTGTATACATACAGGAAGACATTTTCTAAAAACCACTTTTTTGGACTCAAGGGTAAAAAAATGAATATAAGACCAACAATGTTCAAAACAATGTAGGAAAAAACTACACAATATGTAAAATAAATAAATAATAATACACCGAACAGATTTTTCTTCCGAAAATACAACTGCAATATATATAAAATGGACAACCATACAAATGAAGAAAGTTATTTCCATCCAAAAAGAAACAAGCAATACATAAGTCAATAAAACTGCTTTGTATTAAAAACTAGTTTTAAAAAGGTGAATAGCAATACCAATGGATTTTTTTATGATTTGAACATAAGTTTTTTTCTTTGATTAGACGACAAGACAAACTTGTTCACTCACTTCCGCTCATTTAAAAATTATAAATTTGTTATCGTTTTAAAGCTAACTAAACGTAGTTTATAACGATGTAAATTTGATATTGAAAATAGTCAAGCTTTAACCCTATTTGAATTTAGACAAATATTTCTAATAATATGCAAATTATTTCTAATAATATCTTTTTCTACACTATATTTATGTGTAGTGGGAAAGTTTTTTTACTATTTATTTCACGTCATTTTCGAAATCACCAATCTAAAGAGCATAAAATGAAGGTAATTCGGTATAGTTAATTCGGTATAGTAAATTTCATATTTGTATCGTTAAACTCATACTTGTTGGAAAGCACGTTTCATACAGAAACCAAAAATATACACTTTGTAAAACATTTGTTGATGATTTATGCATAAACGCAGTTTGGATGAAAGGCTGCATTTCTAATTCGAGCCGTTACGTCATCTGATGAAATGCGCTGAACCCGTCCAAAACTCGTCTTTCTGAGTAGCCCCCCTTATCTACTTACACCGTTTTACACCATGGTTTTGGGACTGTTATGAGGGGGAGGGCAGTTGTTTGCAGAATGACCTTGGCAGGCTCTCAATGCTGTAAATGTCTATAATATGTTTATACTTTCTTTACACTACACGCGGCACCCTCTATAGGCTCGTCTCTACAGTGCACTACAAGCAGTATTAGTCGAATTGCCTGGCTGTTAATAGTACGGCACTTTCACACCAATAATTGGAGAATTTTAACACATAGAAACAACAGATTATCTCCTGATTTCTTGGGGGGAATCGTCAAATCTTCATATTTTATATTGATTTTAATCAGGAACTTATGAAAATTCCCCCCCCCCCCCAAACTGTGAAAAACACCCCAAAAATTGATTCCCCCCAAAAATTCTGATGGCGCAGCTTGCGCCATCAAACCATGCTGTGGGCACCCCTGGGAGAAAGAGTACCAGAACCCCACCATTTCCTTATGGAAAACCAATGTTATATTTAAAATTGCTGTATCTCGGAAATCATTTGAGGTACAGCAATGATTTAAATATGAGAATATCCAGTTCCCGAACCTATGTTGAATAGGCCCTTATACCATAGCAAAAAGTGACACAGGAAAAAGAGTACCGTATTGCCCAATTTTCTTATGGGAAACCAATATTAAATTAAAAATTTCTGTATCTCGTAAACCTATTTGAGGTACAGCAATGATTTAAATATGTGAATGTCCGGTCCTGAAGCTACGCTGTGTCTCTTTTTCCAATGGTAAAAGGGCTCATTCGACAATGTATTTAAAATCTAGACCTGTTTAATGGCTGACTATCTGTACTTTCTGTGCTTTTTAAAATTGACTTGAAAGAACTTCTTAACCCTCTGATGGTATCATGAGCACGTAAAAGTAGTTCTTTGAGGTCTAAAATTTAACATTAGTTGCCCGGCTCTAGCTCTCTTAATTGTACTTATAAACCCTCGACCATGGTTATCAACTATATATGATTTATCCGCTAAATTATATGACAGATCTTTATAAAGTATATTAAACTGTGCCATGTTTTCTCTTTCTATCCACTTTAAGTGTTCTTATTCCCTAATACTCGCAGAAATCATTTCTAGCTTTATATGTCACGTACCTCTTTTCTTGTTTTCATACTGAAATTTATAATTAATTTGTTCCCCTAATTTTTCCCAGATATTGAACCACCCAACCTTATTCACATTCAATAAACTAGGGACTCTGCCCCTGGATGTTTTGTGTCCCAAACCCGCCTCAGCCTACGTCTTCAGATGGCTGCTTCGCTTCGCTCGCAGTTCGAAAACTCACTAAAGGCTCTTGCTAATCTTTGGCTCGTTTGTACCTGGGTGACCGAGCTAAATCAGCTGTTTTATTTGGCAGCTGACTCAAACTCATTAAACATTGTCTCCATAAGATTAACATGGGAAATTTGAGGGCATGTGGGCCGGAGTTCCTTCTCGGGTGAATAGCGGCTAAAGGGATGATCGGATCTTCAATCTGATGGAAATGGTTAGTTTGAAATTAAATTTTCTACAACTTTTGTATTTAACATTTTTTGCTATCTCTTACTGTTTTCTTACAAAACGCACTCAAAGTGGAAAATGTTTAAAAATTTAACTTTTCCCTTCCGAATAATGTTAACTTCTGGAAATTTTTCTAAAGGTTTCTCGTCGAGAGCTTTATTCAAGCATGAGGTCGAGGGGAGTACGATTACGGGAAGTGCCTTATAGTTAATGTCAGTGAATGAATCAGTGAACCTTCCTTAGCTTTATACAAGTAGAATGACGTTGGGCGGAGCCTCCCTTCTCAGATGAATAGTGGCTAAATGAATGATTGGATCTTGAATCTGATGGAAAATCGTTCGTTTGAAATTTAATTTTCTACAACTGTTGTATTTAACATTTTTTGCTATCTCTTACCGTTTTCTTACAAAACACGCTCAAAGTGGAAAACTGACAAAATTGAAAAAATCTTTCCCGCCCTAAAGGTGCTTCCAAAATTAAAGAATGTTAACTTCTGTTAAGTTTCTCATCAAGTGCATTAATTCAAGTATGAGGTCAAGGGGGGTACGATTACAGAAAGTGCCTCATAGTTAATGTCAGTGAGTCAGTGTTACCGTCTAGCTTTATATAAGTAGATAAAAGTGTCGTTTGTCCATGCATGTCGCTTTAACTCCGTAACCCATTCTCGCAGCCATGCGGGTTATTTGGTATGGTAGCCCTCCATCTCCATCCATGAAGAAAGTTTCAGTCTGGAAATCCAGAAGATATAGGTGTCAAAAAAGGGCCATCACACCAATGAACATCTTACGGGAAGTCGTTGTATAGAATGTAAAAGAATCTTTAATAAGGTTCGAGAATATTCTAGACTGTAATGGATCATCGAAATGACTTCTTGTTCCAGAATGTTCAAGAAACAGAAAACGGGCTATGAATGTAGAAACCTAAAACTTAACAAATATTACTTCAAGCTATTTATATGAGAGGTAAAACATTTATTTGTATTTAGATCATTTGCATCCAAGGTGTAAGTAAAATGTACTCATTGACATGGATTATACGCTTACTGATGCATATCTGATCATGTATGTAAGCCTAAATTTAAAACATAGATTTGTTTGGACTGTGTTGGACACTGTGTTTTGGGGCCAGTGAAATCACAATATTTACCCGATATTCCTTTCATTAATTTATTCATATCTGAAGGCGAAGCTGCACGTAACCCTACTAGTGTAAAATAAGAAATACCTGTTCTTTGTCACAAGACAGTGAACATACAGGTAGCTTTTCTCCTGACAGCTGAATAAATAGATAAATGGTGTCATTGAGATAAACAGGCAAATCCGTGTTAAATCTTCCAGAAGTCACAGGACAAAACGTTATTTCAAACTGTGCCTTTTCTCCTGGGCCTAAGGTAAAATTTATCAGTTTTCCATTCAACGTAGGAATTTTATCTAGAACACAAAGAGTATTTACATTGCGTATTCATATATAAATAAGTATTAATCTGAACATTGGTGATTTAATAATTAATCCCAACATAAACCTTAACGGGCTACTTTTGACATACTTAATTTATACTGGGATATCAGTTTAAAATTATTTCCATAAGGATATAAAAACTATGTTTCCTCAATTTATAATGTCTTCAATTTGAACAAGCCTAAAGGTGAAAAGTAATACTGTTTGAATGCTTCACCTCCTTTCACTAACTCATATCAACAATGTATAACATTTACCCACCATCACTATTACTACATTGGTCAGTACGTTATACTGTATTTAGTGTATGACATATTGACATGCTCTTGTTACCAATATCATTCTAGTCTAAAGCCTGATATGAGATTGACAGAAAAAATAATAATGTAATCAAATAAGATTCATAATATCAAAATTATACAGTTCAATGTTCACCATCTTCGCTGAAACATTTTGTAAACAGGTAGGTCTATACCACTCTTTAATTTGTATTTTGTTTCCTTAACTTGAAAATTGCAGAACTAGATGCAGTAATTTGGTCCAATGTGATCTGATACTACGTACAACACAAGTATGACCGGTTATGCTGACACACAATGGCTGCTGGGTAATGACTTACATGCTCTATGAACTCCTTCTTGTCTCATTTTACCTTTTTTGGCCATACTGTCGAACAACCATTATGAATACTAGCTTTTCACAAGACGCGTTTTATTCAGTTATTATCAAATGTACACATTAAATACATTTAAGAATTAACACTTATACACAACACAAACTCGGACACATTTGAAAATAATAAATACATGGGCGTCGTCTGTGACGGTTTTCAATGAGGTTTGATTGTCTACTTATAGAGAACAGTCACCGATCATGTGTGTCGCCCGTGTATTTATTATTTTTAAATGAGTCCGAATTTGTGTTGTGTATAAGTATTAATACCGGTAATATATTTAATGTGTACATCTGAAAGTAACTGAATAAAAAGTCTAAACGCATAATATGAAAAAAAAGAAACAGCATGCTAGAATTAATAAGGATTATTTGACATTATTGCCAAAATATTAAATTGTAATTGTAACTGTTTTAAATTTAATTTACTGGACAGACAAAAATTCCTTTCTCAATAGCCTTGGTAACTTTCATGTAAATCTATTTTGACTAAAACATAAGATAAAATAAATCATAACTATATAACTTACCTAAAGTATTATAACTAATTGTAAAGTTTGAATAAAGTTCTTCGGTATTTATCATACAAACGACTTCCTTATTTTCTTCATTTGAAATAGTTAATATCTTACTTTCGCCATGTTTAGTGAAGTAAAAAATTGAATCAGAGAATGAAAGTAAAGGTTTGTTGACAACACAGTCTATAGTAACTCGGTGGCCTTTAGTTTTCACAGATCTTCTCTCTCTGTCTCTGCAACAATACATATTTCAATTCATTTTACTTCGGTGACATATGCATAAGCTATGTCACAATATAAATGAACATAATCAGCCAAGTGTGAATACAAAAACAGGTTTCCATAGCAGATTCATATAACTGCTGGATTAAAATGCTTCCCTTAAACTTCAATGTTAGCTGAAAAATTAGTGGTAGGCCTACCCCAACCATATACTGTTCCAAATTTAAATTATCCTCAAATTGTTATTTATTAGCTAATTTGGTCACAAACTGAACATCTCACACCTGTAAAATGGTGATATGTACATCTGAACTGCTCAGATAGGTTTTAATATAATCAAGGAAACCATGTTCATTATCTGAATCAATGTATACACATCTGTACTGCTCAGATAGGTTAGTATAATCAAGGAAACCATGTTCATTATCTGAATCAATGTATACATCACCTTCAAACACACTTTTATTTAGTGAATCAATAACATCGTCAGAAAAATTAGGATCATTTACATTATAAAGCCATTTTCTCCACCACTATTCACGCATAAGACAGACACAATCAACTCCCGCGCAGACACTAACTGTAGTAAACAATACTACTTCCCGCGTGACTCAGTGCGCCAACCTAGCAGTTATAGGATTCTCACCACGCCAATGCCACGCACTCAGCTGGCAGCGCCAAACAGCACTAAACATTGTGGTTGAGCCATGTTACCAACTATCACTTTTTAGCCAATAAATACCCAATATATTGCATTAATAGCCATTTATATACTATTATAAACTTATGAAACAACTCGTAATAAAACAAAAGTGATTACTAAAATATTCTCACATTTGCGGATATATCCGTCAATTGCCCGCAAATTAAAGAATCAGATGTCAAATGTCCGGAGGAGAAATATTCCAAACGGATTTCTCAAATATTTCAAACAATATTGTCTTCCATCAAACAAATTTCTTCCATCATCTTAAGTTCAAAATCAAAAGAAGTTATCAGTATACCGATCATCCAACCAAATCAGCAATATAAGTAATAATATAAATACCTTTTTGGAGTTTCTGCTCGCAGTCCAAAAAAAAAAAAAAAAGAGGACTGCGAGCAGAAACTTCAAAAAGGTATTTATATTAATATAATTCCAGTCCAGTAAGGCAAACACAAACAAATGAATATAAGTAAGTTAAGTATGTACATTTTTTAGTATGAATTAACGTAATTTTAAAAATTTAACCAAAGTTTCAGTTATTTCAAACTGTATAAATTGTTTTTGCTTTCTTTCTTAAATGGACATCTTATAACTTAGAAATTAATATATAGAATAATTATTAAAACTGGAAATCGTACTTACTGTGACGATTCTTTTCCCATAGAATTATCAATACTCTTAGTGTCGCAACTCGAGTTTTCTCCTTTTATATCATTATCATTGTTTACAACTATAGGCAAAATGAAATCGTATGATGCCATATTCTTTGGAATAAAGTGTAGAAATATCTTCTGTGACACATTGGCCTCCAACTTGAAACCTTTTTCCGTGAAACCTGGATCACATAATCTTTTGGACGGAGACACTTTGAACTGAGGGTAAAGGTCCAAATTGAATTGTAGATTAACTTCTGCTTTACTCTTATTGCTCACTGTCAGAACTGTTCTTAACCAAGAGTTGCAAGGTACATGCAGCAGTGAAACATTATTAGGTTTAATTTCCACCTATAATTTATCAACAGTAAGTTTTAATAAAAAGAATAACAATTACTTTTCAAATTTAAATTTTAACCTTCTGTTCTTACATCAATGATTTTATTTACATGTTCTCCAAAACCAAGAATGTGTCATTATTATTTATAAACGTGGAACTTCATCCTTCAAAATAAATGACTTTTTGAATGTAACGTACTTATTATGAAGGTGAATTACATATTTAATAACCTTAGATTTTATTTTACTACTGAATAGAACAGAGCGACAAATCTTTTTCAGATGCCAGAATGCAGTGGAATGACTAAATGTAAGGAGACCACTCCCATCCCATATGAGAGCTAGAGTAGTTTACAGACAGCATGAAGACAAAGGGAGATATTAGGTGCAGAATCAGCTGAGACAGACCAAGATGCCCAACATTCAATAGAGTTTCAGTCAGAGATAACAGCTTTATTGGAATGTGCTAAGAAATGCCTACAACTTGGACCCAAGAGTACAGAAATATATTTGTATTGAAATTTCTAGGTACCTCTTTAAATCATAGACTTAAGATTCTGGGTCAAAAAAGGCCCGGGAGAAATTCAGGAACACATCACGACTGAAGAACCAGAAAACATAATATTCTGTTAGGTTCCAGAACATGTCGAGCTAAGGAGGAAACAAATGTGAAAGTATGCTTGTTAACACAGCATCTGTGTTAAATTCACAAGATTGAAAAGTTCTGAGATGTATATTTTCAAGAAGACGGTAGTAAAAGCTGCTGATGATTAAGGAAAAACATGGAAAGAGATGGGGAAAACCCCAGATTAAGGAAGCAAGTTTTTTACCTTGTATGGAGAAATTCCATCAAATTTTTGCTGAGCAGATACTACGTACGGACAGAATTTTGGCTACAAATAAGGATTTTTAGAGTATGTAAATTATTTATTTTAATTGTATCATTCTACTTACAGAACTGGTTTTAGAGTCATTTTGTAAACAGTTTTGACTCATATTATTTCATGGAATTTTTGTACCGAGTATAGCAAAGATCCTTGCAAAACCATTTGAGTTTTGTTGAAGCCAAGAGTTCAGTTAGCATAAGAAATCCAACAATAGAGCAAGAAATAAAATACATTAATTAATGTAAAGTAATAAACTATCTTATTTTTTTGCTCCGTCGTGCGACTTCATTTGTCTTTTTTATTAAGACGAGTTTTGGAGTCGAAACTCCTTTCTCAGTTTATCTCTCCAAAAAGGTTGTTGAAACATAAAACACTACACACATATGTACACTTATTTATGGCTCAGAGTCAAGCGCTGCTACATGGTTCGCGAACTACTGACTTGCGGTGAGGCTAGGATTTCAGATTATTTGGATTGTCTTTTCAGATTGACAAGATGCTGATCCAAAGTATCAGATTTGTACACATCTCAGACACATCTGTATTTTTAACTAAGCTAAACTATCTTAATCTACAGATCTAATATGCAAATAAATTATCCAACACCCTTTGGTTGAGAAACAAAACAAATTTATAATACAGTAAGACCTCGATAATCCGGAACGCACAGGGATCCGGTGATGCCGGATTATAGAATATGCTGGATTATCGAGTTATTCCTTTAAAATGGTTTAAACAGGGAATAAACTATAAATAAACGCAAATGTACGATATATACATATTCTTTGAAGTTAGGGCAAAAGGGCTTAAGACAGAAATTGTTATCGATACAGGAGAAACACTCAAAGTTTTGACAAACTCATGGCTTGCATTGAAGTATATATTATGCGCGAGAAGAGAAGGGGCGATATAGTCAATATGGTAGCACGTAACTCAAGTGCTGTTTTGTTCTCAGTTCTTATTGACAAGCCATAGCTGAGTGGATAGCGTAGAATCTTCCTGATCGGAAGATACTGGGTTCGAATCTCTGCTAGACCAGGTAACGTTTCATATCTGTGGTTTGAGGATAGGAGGGCGGAAGTAAAGCAAACGGTGGTTGACTCGCTTCCAAGCTGACGGGGTATGACTAGTTACCTGGTCTCCGGCTTTGGATGTTTTGCGTAATTTTTATAAGATATTTATGTATATATAAATATATGTATTTATAAAAAAACACGAAAATTTGTATTTTTATATAACTTTGACTTTTGACCATTGAAGTTTGACCGCGTAGCCATTGAATTCACAAACAATATTTTTATTTTATTCGTACAATAACACTTCGTTAACAATTTCTGATTAAGCCCTTTTGCCCTAACTTCAAAGATATATTATTATTATTGGGTTGTTAAAGAGTTGTTACTACACACAAGTATATATATAGTGGACACGTAAATAACACGTTGAAACTACGTAACAATAACTTCGTAGAGAGATTGCCGCTAACTGATGGGCATCAGGTAGGTACGGCTCCATTCCCCTTTGTTTTTTGGCTTCCGTTAGTCAGTACGTAGAGGGGGTTTACTATTTTTACTCCAGCCTGTCACAAATTCTTCGAACCCCTTTCACTTCCAAACCGTGCAAAGCGGTTTTAAATCGAACTACAATTTACAAGAAATACAATGTTTCTTTTTCCAAAGACTTCAATTTAATCAAATAATCTTCATTAAGCGGATTACGTTCAACAAAATACTGTCAGCAACGAAAGTGTTAAACGGTCCCTTTAACCGGGAACATTTTTAAAGGACGACGAGAGCATATTGTTTTCAATCGGTTCGATTTTTAGAAGAATTGTTGATTGAAATGTTTGTTTTGGACAATTTATTGAGCAATAGATTTTTACACACTGTTTTTGACGGATGGGGAGCCAACAGAACGGTTAGACCGGGCCTAAATCACTCAATAATTACAAAATCTGCCCTTTTTAAAGAGTCCCAATTTTCAAAATGATGGATGCCGAACTATTGGGTCTGTCGGACTATCGAGTGCTGGATTATCGAGGTCTTACTGTACTACATAAGCAAAGAAATGTTTTAGGAAATAAACTTGAGAAGGGTGAGTTTGACTTAGTGAGTCTGCCAGAAACCTAAAAAGTTTTACCCAAATAATATTGATAGCATCAGCTTATCAACATGTTATAACATACAATTGTACTCATATATGTGTTAATAAATAATTTATTAAAATTCTTTTTAGGCTATTTATTTATTGTGTTCTGCCCCCTCAAAATAATTACATCAATTGTTACAGTACACCTTTATTCACTACAGATAAAATCGACTGTGACAGACAGCCAAGCGTGTGATCCTATAAGTGTTCTGCTTTTTTTATTTTAAGATACGGAAATGTAAAAGGAGGTTATTTAAGTAGTTCGATAACGATTGTATAATTAACACTTACAAATGGACTAACAACTTCGCCAAAAACCTTCATTTCGATTGTGGCTGATGTTTGAATAGTCACATAGACCAAGAAGTTTAGGCTGCCTACTTTAAATACATTGAAGTTTAAATGTAATGTAAAACTTCCTCTAGCTTTTATTGTGCCACGTGAAGGATAAATCTGAAATCAATAATGCACACACAAATATAAAAAACCTAAATTTAAGGCTTTTTAAAAATTTTTTTAAGTACTGGTAGTGAAAACATTTTAAGACCTGCTATGGTTTTCTTATAAAATGTACCTAATTTCTCAAATTGGTGCAATGAAATATAAAAATGTAAGGATAAACCTAGTGGCAGCTCGTGAGTGTGCTTTATAAGAGAGCACCATCTTAAAATTATAGAAGTTCAAAAATATTTTGAGTATTTCAAATTTTAATTTCAACTTTCCTATAAAACCAGCGCACAATTTCTTCCTTTCCTGTACTTTATTTTACCTGTATTAAGTTCAAATTGGGAACAAACATTGTTTATATTTAGATTGCTTTCAATGTCTACCATTTCCATTAATTATAAAGAAAAATAATAAAATTTACAAATAATTTATAAGAAAATATACGTCTATAAATTTTATAAAATATTTGTTAACTCAAAATATACATTTCATCTCCCACTACAATGCGGTCAAGGAAGTTGTCACCATCATTGTGATTTTGGGCCAAAAATTCAAGGGCTGCTCCCATCCGTTTCGTCTTATGGACATTAGTCAAATTCTTAGGTACCCACCGAGTACACATTCTTTGTAGCCAAGGTGCTCTGTGACTATTTCATGTAGGAGCGATCGTGAAATTATTATGTGGCAAATATTCATGTAACATGCTTAAAGTGAAACACCAGTTTTACTGAATTTTCTCTTTAACTTTTGCTTTCAACTCATCTATAACGAAAAGCCTCCCACTCTGATCTTTCTCATACCTCTGGTTCTTCCTTGATTAAACATTAAGCACCATTTTCTCACTGAAGCCTCGTTCATTGCACTACCACCATTCACATTCTCTATTTGAGTGTAAATGTCAATAGGCCGAACATTTTGTGCAATCAGAAAACAGACGTCACTACGCACTTTACATTTTGATGGGCGCGATATTTGATGGGTGCTGCCATTTTGGAAGTTACAGTACAATGATGCACAACCGTTCAGCAACAAAACTCGGCTCGCATTTAAGCAAGGGACGGAGCTAACTGGCGCGCATGCGATCGAAGTGGTAGGGCATCAGCATCAGCAATAATGCGCAAACGTTCTTTACTTTCTTGACAACCCTCGTACATGAGGAAAAATCTTTTACAAATGAAAAATAGTTGAAACCGCATATATATAAAATTAGCAAACTACCAAATCACCAAACTAGTATAGAAATAAGGACATTGTGGTTACCTTTACTTAAACAAGAACTAAAAATGGAAATCAAACTTTTAAAAGGTTGAAATTTTATAGGAAAACCTCTGACAGGCACTATAACTAGAGCCCGTGCTACGACCCTAAAAGGGAGACTGTTTTGTCAGATTAGCAGTTCCATTTATTTCTGAAAAGACAGCCTTCTTACCTTGGTCGTCTGTCATTCTTTGTGTGAATGGCTGGTGACAGTGTATTTTCTTATTCAGTTTGTATTTAGTTTTTAAGTTTTTTTGACATCTCAGCTAAAGAATTCTAGTTCTGCGTTAAACCTTTTTCTGAATTTTAGTTGTATTTTTAGGTTAGACATCTAGGTTTATATAAGTGTTAGTTTTAGTTTTTCACTTAATAACGAAGGTTGATAAACTCTCGAAACGTTTATTATTTTCTTTATACAAAAATGATATTTGAACAAAAAACGAGTATACTAAAGTGTTTGGTGTAATCCTACCTTAACACCGGTAGCTGGATATTTTGACAACACAACAAACATTACATCATTATAACTTGCATTGAACATAATGGCTCTTCTTAGCGTAGGCAATCCAAATGGTAATACTCCTGCATCAAAGGGAGTATCCTTGAAATAGACACTTGGTTTTGTAAACACTGTATGGCATTTTAACTGTTGACATTTAACACCTTCAACTTGCAATCTGATTGGTGAAGTTTTGTAGTGCAATGAAACAGGATCAAAGTACACTGCACATGCAATCACTCCTCTTTCCTCTACTATCTGAAAATATTACAATAACATAGTCTCTTAAAAATACATATATTTAGTATCTGAATTTAATCCTTACTACATGGAATAAGTTACTGGTTCAGTTGAATACAAAATAAGCAGTGATTAGTTCTATAAAGCTTTGGCTATTAATTTTAAGCTTTGACTGGTTTTCCAGAAAAAGTGTTACTTGCGCATGAAACCAAGCAAGTACCACTGCAAATATTTCCTTAATGCTTAAAACAAAGTGAACAAAATATAGTTAAAGCTCAAATTATTTAGTAAATGCTTATAATATATGATATTAGTATATGATTATATTTTTCAGTGTGCCTCTTAAGAGGCTTAAAGTTGATATACTGATATCCATTGAACAAATAAAAGAGCACTGTGGCGACAAAATCACACTGATTTGAATAAAAACACCGAACCATAAAACAAGGAACAAAAACAATAACTAAACAACTAAATTGTAAGTTATGTTTAATACGTTACCCTTTTGTACATTTCGATGACATGGTCATCTTCCTCAGAGGGTTTTAACACTACAGTACAATCTTGATAATCCGGCGATTGGTTAATCCGGCACGTTCAGTAATCCGGCGCTCTTGAGAAACACGTGACCATCCCCTGATGTTAACAAACACATGCGTTGGAAGATCCACCATCTACGACATCAAAGTTAACCGTGATAAAATTATAGAGTACGTTAGGTCTGCTGAGGGAGACTTGAAGGGAAGAAAGACAGTTAAAACAGATGAGTTTCCTGAAATGGAAAACGCTTTATTCACTTGGTTTATGCAAGAGTGTGCCAGGCACACGCCATTATCGGGTGACATTCTTCGTAAAAAGGCAAGATATTTTTACAAAAAAATAACGAAAAAGGACGATTTTCGGGCTAGCGATGGCTGGCTTGATAATTTTAAAAAACGATTTGGGATTCGTTTTTTAACTGTCACGGGCAAAAAATTATCTAGTGATGTTTTGGCCGTTGAACCTTTTCAGAATAAATTTGTATTAAAAAACCAAGAATTAGGTCTTCTGCCAGAGCAAGTTTATAACGCAGATGAAAGTGGATTATTCTGGAGGATGTTACCGCATAAGACCTTTGTACACTCTTCCGAAGAAAGTGCCCCAGGAAGAAAAATGTCAAAAGACAGATTGACATTCATGCCTTGTTCAAATTCCACGGGCACAAACAAACTTCAGTTCCTGGTTGTAGGAAAAGTCAAGCATCCGAGGGCATTTAAAAACGTATCTCACTTACCAGTCACATACAAAAACCAAACCAAAGGATGGGTTACCCGTGATGTTTTTACTGAATGGTTCAAGAAAGATTTTATACCAGCTGTAAAAAAATTTTCAAAAGACCACAACTTGCCTCCTAAAGCTTTGCTCCTTTTGGATAACGCTCCTGGACACCCTAAAGAAAAGGATTTACACTCCGAAGATAGGCAAATTCAAGTCCTCTACATGCCTCCAAACACGACACCACTCTTGCAACCCATGGACCAAAATATCATCCAGCAAATAAAAATTAATTACAAAAAATCGCTCCTTTCTGATATAATAAAACAAAATGATGGAATAATACATTTTTTTTTAAAAACAAACATTAAAGACGTTGTTTTTAATCTAGCTCACAGCTGGAACAAAGTTATAAGCGACGCTATCCAGTATTCGTGGAAAAAGGTTTGGCCAACGCACCCTGCTTTCAATTCTGAAAACGTAGTTGACCATTCTGAAGATGCCAACTCGACTTTACAATTGACTCCTCAATTTTTGCAAGAGTTTTCTGAGAAATGTGAAGTGGATGTTTCCTTGACAAACGAGGATATCATAGATTGGCTTCAAGGGACAAGTGAGGAAAATTTTCAGTCCCTGTCCGATGAGGAAATCCTCAACCAAATTCGATCCCCGGATGACGAATCTAATGATGAATTGGAGATTTTATGTCGGAGAACTGTGACCAACAGTGACCAACTGTTTCAATGCTCTCAATGTCTGCACTCAATGGGCAGAAGAAAATGTCATCGCAAGTGATGATGTTCTGGTGCTTAAACGGTTACAAGAGTGTGTTTTTGATAAAAAATATAAATCAAAGAAACAAAAAACAGTCAATGATTATTTTTCATAGCCTTAATTTGTGTAGTTTTTCTAAAATGTATTCTTTTTTCCTGAAATAAAAATGTATATACAGTAATATCTGTAAAATTGCGTTTTTTTCTATCACTCCCGATAATCCGGAATTTTCGGTAATCCGGAGGTCGTCTGGTCCCATATATGTCGGATTATCAAGATTGTATTGTACTTAAGTATACAGGCAATATTATGGAGCTATATATACCCGCCCTCCCCCCCCACTCCTCCCCATACTGTTCAATCCAAGACCGACCTGGTGGGGGAATGGGAGGAGCCACATTAAATCTACTACAAGTATCTATTATTAACAAAAGCCTATTTAACAATAAATTATAAAACTATTAAATACAAAAAATAACAAACTGGTCTACTAAAACTATAAACAGTCAAACAGTAATAAAAAAAATAAAATAAAAACCAATAGGCCAATCGAAATAAATAACAAACAAAAGAAATTAAATACTTAATAAAATAAAATAACATGACCTTTAATATCCAATATTAAGAAATACAGATGAACAAAATATCAATAATGTAGGCCTACGGCTTAAAAAATACAAATAATTGAAAGTTAAAAAATAAATTAAAGTTTAAAAATATTACCAATAATAAATAATATCTATTACTAAAGGTTCCTATCCAGTCCTAAGTAAAGAAAACAATGACGAGTTAGTATTCCCTTTATCTGCATTTAATAACATATCATTATCAGCCTGAAAAATGGAAATGCTTTCCAAGCTGTTCAATAACTTGTTTGAAGTCACTTCTTTTTTTAACCTAACATTGGATATTACCAAGTTATGATTTGTTTCAAGAATGTGCTCCGCAACGCTAGATTTTTCAGGCCTATTGTATTTAGTGTGTGATATGTGTTCTTTAAATCTCGTCATAATTTTTCTCTTTGTTTGGCCTAGATAAACCCTTTCACAAGTGTCACATTTTCTTTCATAAATTCCAACATCGGAATTTTATCCTTAGGATTACATAACAGTTGTCTAAGGTTATTATGACTTTGAAGCAATCCTAAGGTTACATTTCTTAAAAATGGACTCCAGGCCTTTAGTAAGTATAGAATCAAATTTATTTTTTTTTTTATCAAATTTGATTTATTTTTTATGCCCTTTAAAATGAGGGGTCACATGATGGGGGTTTGCATTTGAAAATTTTAAGTTGTCCCTCTTTACCCCCCTTTAGAATGGGGGGGGGGCAAAATGTTTAACCACCTAAAAAAGTAAAATAAATGTTATAATAGGTATGGTCAAGGTCTCACATTGATATCTCAGGCCGTTTAAATTATATCCAGATGTGCCAGGACATAAAACTCACCCTGTATATATTTCAGAGTTTTTCCCAACCTATATAATTTATATAACATTGAAAAAACATAAATAAATAATTTTACGCCACCAAATTAAACATGTAGGCTCCATACAAAAATGTATGGTAAACAATAGAAAAAAAACTATCTGATATTATATAAGTAAATAAGTTAATATATCGGAATTGTCTAACAACCTTCAAATTTTTTTGACCTCTGTCATTCAAATTTACTTGTCAAATATATTTCACAGTGGATATTTACAAAAATTTATTTAAGGAATTTGATGTTAAAAACAAATTAACAACTCACTCCGTTTAGAGGTTCCATCTGGTATGGTGATTCTACAGGGACCAACCACGAGAAACTGACAGCTGTATTGAGGAAACTTTGTACTTCTACAGTGAGGAAATGTGGATGAAAGGGATGTTCCACCATCTTGAACTCCACACCATCAGCAGATAATCTGAGCGACTTAGATACTACATCTGCGGTGACCCCGATGTCAAACGAATGGTACTCATTTATGACACAATTAATACTTCTGTTAAGAAATAAAACTTTAGCTGATACCAAAGCAAGAGTACACAAAAAATTATTATTTGCTTGTTGTTATTTCAGTGTAATTTCAGTGTATTTTGAAATAACATAATTTCTAATTCTTAGAATTTAAATTAATAAACATATGGGATATTTAAATATCTATACCTTTAATAAACTAACTCAAATTCTATGTATTTTATATTCTACTTCTTTTTAATTATGAAAAAAATTAGTAGGTTAAATATAAGTTTTTAAGGTTTAAAATATTAAAATTTAATTATTTAAACAATGAAATGTGTAGTGTCTCATTAGAGAGGAAAAATCATAAACAAATTAATTACGAGACAACTTTTTTAACATTCTATTCAGAATGTTTACAAGTGGAAATTATTGTTTCTAATTTTTTGATAGAAACAATAATGAGAGTAGCTCTGATTTTAAGAAAGCAAAATAAAGGGTAAACAAGTGGGACGGAACAGGAGCTATTTTTGTCAGGATTATCCTTGCAAAACTTAATTTAATTTAAACCCGTACTACCCAAGACTTTTTGTGTATACTCTTGAAAATAACCCACACCGGTGATTGTATTTCTTTGTATTTCAAACCAGACTTAATAAAGAGTTAACTATAGTATTAGAACTACAAAAATAGTCAAATTGCATCTGTAAATTTTCATGAAATAAATATTGATAAACAATTAAAATGGAGTAAACACACAAAGTATTTAAATAGAAAATGTGCAAGGAATGTTAAAAAAATATGTTAAGAACATTAAGATATATTAGTCAAGACATTGTACAGTTTTTTTTTTTTTTTTTTTTTTTTTTTTTTTTTTTTTTT
>JAGFPH010002347.1:103943-133430 GCA_018207615.1 Philaenus spumarius | reverse complement strand
TGCAGCTAACACCCACCTAGACAAACTGAGGCGTATTCAGAATTCAGCTTTAAGACTCTGCCTGGGCTGTCCAAGAACTACCCCTATACATGCAATGGAAATAGAGTTGAACATCGAACCATTGGACATTCATCTTGACAGAATAGTCTGGCACAAGCATCTAAAAAACCTGTCACTTCCCCAGCTGGTTCCTAGTTTTGAACCCGAGAAAAGGAAATCCCACCATAGGCACTCCTTCCATCACCGCACATCCTTCTTCATCCAAATTCTGCCTGATAAAATTCCGATAGTAAACCAGAACCCTCCTTGGACCTTCTGCTCTCCCAATATAAGACTCCACCTACCTAACAATGTCTCTAAGAAGGACCTTCCTGAAGTTCAGAGAGCAGCTGCATTAGAGGCTATTGACGGCTACTACAGGAACTATTATAGAATATTTACAGATGGCTCACTGAACCAGCTCGATGCGAAATCTGGAGCAGGATATTTTGTAGACGACACCAATGAGTCATTCTATGTACCTGCACATTCTACATCAAGCACAGACGTGGAACTGTTAGCAATTGACGCAGCCGTAGCTCACATCGCCAGTGTGGAAAAGCAGGATGTTTGTATTCTCAGCGACTCTATGAGTGCACTGCAGATTTTGAAGCAGTACAAACCATCGAACTACTACCGTAGAGTAAATGACATTCACGCTATGCTTGGAAAACTCAGAGGTAAAAACATTTGGTTCCAGTGGGTTCCTGGACATTGTGGTATACATGGCAACGAGGAAGCAGATAAGATAGCTAGAATAGCTGCAGGTTTGGGCCCGATTCCAGCCAGAAATCTTTCCCTGAGTGCCAGTTTTGCTCTTTGTGACAGAACCCTGCAATCTAAATGGGTTGAACAGTGGAATAACGAGAGAAACGGTCGCCATTTATACTCAATACAGAAAGCTCCTAACAACTTGGAAATTTACAAAGGAATCCCTCGTTCAGTATCAACTTTCGCATCCAGAGCGAGAACCGGGCATATCGTTACTCAGGCATACCTCTTCCGTTTTGGACTGGCTGACTCGCCCACTTGTTTGGTATGCCAAGAACAAGAAGAAACTCTCCAACACATCCTTCTGAAATGCCCTGGTCCAGAAAATGCTCCTAGAAAGATACTTAAAGCGAGACTTAAAGGAGAATGCACCCTTGAAAGAGTACTGTCGAACAACACCTTTTGGCGACTTGCTGCCCTTGTTTATGAGAGACACTGTGTGGTTGATATCACTTGATATCAGATACACGCACAAGAAGTAAGTATTAAACTTTAAAACATGAACATTGTTGTTTTTAATTCTAGAATGGTTAATAGGGCTTTAAATAAATCTTATTTTTAGAAAAACGGTTTTAATCTTTTGTAAAATTTTTGGTGTTGCTAAATTAGTTGCTTTTTTTCTAAAACTATTATTATAAGAAAGCTTATAATGTTTGAGTTTTAATTACCATAACTATGAAATACCAAAATACAACCGGCTGAATGTTAAAATTTAGGTTAAGTCGTCAACATCTACTACAATATTTTGGTGAGTAATGTCATTTTAAATAACTACAGTAATAAACAAAAAATGTAATGCGCTAATCTAATATTTTACATTAGTTCACATTTATAATATGTAATGAAATTATTGTTTACTCCAATTTAATACATTCAATGTTAAGAGGTGAAATTAAGAAAATTAAAATAACTGGGAAAGATCTTTGTGAAAAGGTATTGCAAATAAAATGTTGATTAATGCCCTACTTTTTCAAGTAACCATTCTTATGATTTTGCTTGAATTTTACATTCCTCTACTATTTGGCGGTAGAGGAATCAATCGGTATGTATTTCATTTGGGAAAAACTCATTCAAGTAGAACAACAAATTGTGTTCCAGAGATGGATGTTCCAGGAATGTCTACACAGGAAAATGTCTATGTTGTACTTATTTTTATACAATTTAATAAAGCTTCACTAAAATAATAAAGAGTGAAAGTCGTTCAACAAAGTACTAAATATCTCTTTTAATATACAAAAAATGACTGCCATACACGTAAAAGCTCTGGTTTTACTGCGATTGTGTCAGGCTCTAAGACACTGCTACCCTCACCTCACCCTAATGCAGGTGTCTCTGTCCGTGAAAATACCTGAGTATACAATAATATGTTTGTATTTGCTTAGCCACAAGTGTAGGTGGGAGAGCATTGAAGCCGCAAGTCGCTGCAGGGTTGGTTAGAGAAATGAGCAGGGATCGGAACCCTCTTGTATTAAATAAAAAATAAGGTTGGTATTTTTAAAGTTAATAAACTTTTCATTTAAAAATAGCTTATCGTTACAATAATGTTTAAATAAAATAGTAAAAACTATAAATGTAAAAAATTATCAAATAATAATAAACTTAAGTACAATTTGGAATTAAACTACAGTTTAGACTACATTAGCATTCGTTCTCTCTACTTTCAAATTGTATCAAGCAATAATTACAATTTCTATTAACTTACGTTTCCAAAACAAATGACTTCCGGAAATATTTTGATATTATAAAGTTGGAGTACAGTTAAATGTATTAATATATCTTTGGGTATTCGATTCTTATTATCTTCTATAGGAGGTAACTGAGTAACAGGTTTTAAATCGAGCATCTGGTAGTGTTTCAAACAAGAAATATCATAGTCTGTGGAAACTGAAGTACCGAGAGCATTTATTTGAGCAGCAGTGCCGCGAAATATCTCTCGGAACCAAAGATATTCAAGCCTTTTCTTCATCGCTCTATCTTCAACCGAGTATGTCATCTTATTATCTATTGGAGGAATATATCGAGGAAGTCCTTTGAATATCGTTCTGTAATATATTAGTAGTAAATTAACAATTGTAACGTACGGGATTTGGTGAACAGGAAAAAGTAAATAAAACTTAGAAAATAAATTTTAAAAAGATTTTGACAAAATAAAGTAGGACATGTTGTAATAATAATAACTAATTAAATATTTATTTTCAAAATTGTATAATACAGACCATTAGGAATTAAGTACCGGTAACTAATAAAAATTAATATTTATTTGCAAGTACGGTAATGAAGAGAAACCAGAGGTTACTACTATATCTTATCTTCTAAAGCGAGAGATAATTGTCTTTCTGCTAAATGGATCTGGAATCTCCGTCTAAGGATTTTTGATTTTTTGATTTTATATGGGGCTTTTGGCCACGAGAAATCGATTGGAAATGGTCACTAGTCTGGGAAAATTCGTCTTCTACGTCTTTTTATTAAATTCAAAAGTGAAATTTGTCCATTTTAAACAATACAAAGCACAACTGATGCAAATGTTTTCAATGTCATTACAATAATCATCTGTTTTCTTTTAAACGAAGCACAGCTGATGCAAATGTTTTCAATGCCATTACAATAATCATCTGTTTTCTTTTAAACCGTATTTTATTAGAGGTAAGCCTAATGTTGTATCTATTTATAGTTACCATGGCAACGAATACTTCTGCTAAATAAACATACCCTTTATTTAGTTGTTTAATGTTATAGGCCTAACCTAAACGATGTTCACGGAAATTTGCAATAATAGTTATTGACGTGAGCGAACTAGGCCCTGCTTATAATCGAGCTTTAGCTCGGTCTCCTGGTACTATACATTACGTAAAGAGCAGTACTTAAGTGAAGATATACTGTGGAACTAAAAAGCATTGCTATACAGAAAAACCGTAGCAAAGTGTGATTTGTTGAGAATTACTTCATATTAGCAGATCTTCATATACCTTCTAGAACAAAACTAAATCGTTAGACTTACAAGAAGCCTGGAAGAGAGCAGATAATTGCAAAACCATATTGTAACAGTGCTTCAAAAATAATTAAAACATCTACATAAAAGTGTTTGTCGAATTAATTAAACACGTATATCTTCGTAAAAGCCAGAGTTATTCGAAGCATGAAATATAACAGAAGTGTGTTTCTCGTGTCAATGAATTGTCACAAAATTTATTTCTAAAAATTCAAATTTATAAACAACAAGCGTTATAACTAAAGAGTTTTACCACCGCAAATGAAGTGTCTGTGTGAAGTTTAAACAATCCGTAGAGTTAAGGGGGAGGCGGGAGTCAGGCAGGCAGCGTGCGGATTCACTGGCTTGTTTAACATGGGAGCTCATCAAATTATTGTATATTACAGTATTGTGAAAAGTTAAATCAAAAAACTGAAAAGGACGAGCAGTGTTGACGGTTTTTAGCTGTTATTTGATATACATAGTTTGTCCAATATGTGTTTGGAATTTAGAAAAAAAGAAATTTAAAATTTCTGTTTTGCCATTTAAAAACGTACATTTTTTATTGGATTTTAATTACTCTTCACAGGTTTATTAATGTGTGCACAAATGGGATACTTATACCAATTGGAAGATTGATCTGTATTCTACTACTATATAAGCTTATTTGTTATGTTTTCATTCAATTATTATTATTTTAATCTGTTTTAAAAAACGTTTGCACATATGAACGTGCGGGTGGCTGGAGATAGTTCAGAGAAAATCCCATATAGCGCCTTGTCTTCGCAGTCGGCAATGATTTACGACTAAAGGCTGACGGTCAAAACAAAGCCTCAATGGTTGGTGCTGTGGCATAGCCTACAATAAAGTACCTGTAGTCGGATTCTAATAATACAACATGGTTAGTGGAAATTTCATATCCGTCTGAGACAAGGAAGTTCATTCATAGAAACCTATTTGACTGGAACTGTACACTACGATACGTGATTGAGAGCTTAGTTTAGTCGATCTAATTTAGTGGAACAAAACGAAATAAGAATTTTCAAGTAGGTACCGGTATACAGTTCAATTTTATGATTTATTTTCTACAATTTGTTATAGTAAAATTTCATTTAATTAAAGCAATTTCCTAGTAATTTTTTTTTAAATAGGCCTAATTTTAATAGCGACCTTGTAGTAAAAATTTATAACTGGTGTTTTCTGAAATAAAAAAAAATTAATATATGTTTTTACACACTTATAATTATAGCTAAATTATAAAAAAAAATTATATTTTGAAAAAAAATTACAATAAATATTTATTACCTTTTACAATAAATATTTGGTACTTTTTATGAAGGCGTAAAGTTGAATTTTTACCATTACTGAACATTTTTTACTTCCTAAGCTAATAACTTTTAAAATTTTACATCAATAAATTTTTTAGTTACATATATAAATATAGGACACACGTAATTTCAGCTCGAGTGATTATAAATCAAATTTAAATGTCCCTATTAAGTGTTATGTTGTGTTATGTGTTACATGTTTTGTTTGTGAACGTTTTCGTGTGTCTCATTTTATAACGTTTTTGACGTGCATCAACGAATGTAAAAAACAAATGAAATATAGGTTTGATAATGCCTGAATAAGAAAGGCGAAACATACGTAACCAGCAAATAAAATATAAAAATAAAGGACTGACAGCTGTAAGTATACAAAAAAGTAAATTTATAATAAAATTAACCAGTTCAGTAAGGCAATCAGAAATAATGAATATGTTTTTGTTGCAGTAATAAGACAGCTGTAAACAATAATTCAGATAATATTCAGAAACAGGAGAATTGTGCTCAAAATGGTGACTCAAGCCATGTCCGTAAAACATACACTAGTTGAAGATAATGACAGCAAATTTACATACAATATTGCTGTGTTTACTGTGTTGGTATATATAGTATGAAGGGTTGAATAAACCAATTATTACACATAACTTAACTGTTACTATCCTTTACCCAATGGTTTTGACAGTTACACCTTCCGATAGGGAATCAAAAAGGCTACAAAAAAGGTATCTTGACATTTTTTGTTAAAATGTACGGACTTTGAGTAGTTTAGGTTTGAAATTTTCAAACAGCCACCATTTTGAAACTCATGATTGGATTCAATCGCTTATTATTCTTGAGATATGTCATTGTTATGTTAAATTTCATGCCAAGGTTGAACTCAATCAGTCAAACAGTTCTTTATATAAGAATTATTTTGTACAAAAACAAAATGGTGGATATATAGAAAACAAAGCGTTTTCGGGTCTGTGTTTATATGATCTTGTTTTCTTATCTTGACCCATAGAACCATTCCCCGAAGTTTGGCACTTTACTTATGGAACACCCTGTATATTTTTAGTGAAGTAAACAAGACATTGAAATGGCAAAATGTTTGTAATCTTTTCTTTGCAGGTTTGAAAAAGCCAACATTATGTAAAAATAAACGGTATCAGTTAACTGACACAAACTTTCTCCCAACTTACTGTAGTCAAAATAATATTGTTTTTAATCATTTTATTTACTACTTTTTAGAACAAAACAAAAAAATAATATTCTACCTACGTCAATCGTATAAAAAAGTTATTGTCCCAGGCGGGATTCGATCGCGCGACCTTTGAATTACTGGCCGTCCTCGCTACCGTTGTGCTACCCCGTGCGGCCGTCGCCGTGATGCTAGATTGACAACATAAACTTGTTTATTTTTTAACATTTCCCCATAATTATGAAAAGCCGAAGTTTTGATAAAAGCGGGTGGTGTCATTTTGTTTGGCATCTTAAGCACTATAAATAGGTACTGAAAATTTAATCAAAATCGTTAGAGCCGTTTTTGAGAAATTTGCATTTTTTTCGTTTTTTATTGGTTTTTTGGGGTAAATTACCCTTAAAAATTAAAAATTCCAAAAAATGAAAAAAACGCCTGGAGATATTAGGGTTTAGTACCTACATACCAAATTTCATGAAAATCGGACCAATAGTGTCCCCTCTGGTCGTGTATACATACTGACACACTGACAGACAGACACCACGTTAAAAACACTTTTTTGGGTTCAGGGAGCACCAAAACAAAAAATTCCACTAAAAATATTTTTGGGTTCAGGGAGCACCAACACAGATAATTGCACTAAACAATTTTTGGGGGTTCTGGGAGCACCAAAACAGATAATTCAACTGAAAATTCAAATTCGAACATTTTTACGAAAACAATACTTTCTCCATATACTACGTATAGGGTGGAGAAAGTAATAAGCTGTTAATTTGTGACAGCCTAAATCTTATAAGTCATAAGCAAACCATGTTGCAATGTAATAAACCAAGTTGGACATGAATTGAAAAATATTAAATTTCAGTTTAAATATCATATTTGCAAGTAATGTACAAATTTGTGATTTGTGGCCCAGTGGGCAGGGATGTTTACATAATTATACAAAAACATCAATCCTTCATAATATTGAATTAATAATAGTCCATCATTCACAAAACACACTAGATTCAGAATGCAAGTTGAAAGTAAAGAAAATGTGTAAAATCTTAGCTAGTCTCAGAAGTGCCGAACAAGCGTCTCTGGCATTTCCGGAGGGGATCAATGACGATGCAGTATTTTGGGACAGTCAGTCTCTTGGGAGAACGATTAGATTAGCTAGTCTCAGAAGTGCCAAACAAGCGTCTCTGACATTTCTGGAGGGGATCAATGATGATGCAGTATTTTGGGACAGTCAGTCTCTTGGGAGAACGATTAGATTAGCTAGTCTCAGAAGTGCCGAACAAGCGTCTCTGACATTTCTGGAGGGGATCAATGACGATGCAGTATTTTGGGACAGTCAGTCTCTTGGGAGAACGATTAGATTAGCAAGTCTCAGAAGTGCCGAACAAGCGTCTCTGACATTTCTGGAGGGGATCAATGACGATGCAGTATTTTGGGACAGTCAGTCTCTTGGGAGAACGATTAGATTAGCTAGTCTCAGAAGTGCCGAACAAGCGTCTCCGGCATTTCCGGAGGGGATCAATGACGATGCAGTATTTTGGGACAGTCAGTCTCTTGGGAGAACGATTAGATTAGCTAGTCTCAGAAGTGCCAAACAAGCATCTCCGGCATTTCCGGAGGGGATCAATGACGATGCAGTATTTTGGGACAGGCAGTCTCTTCGGAGAAGGCTCGCCGATTAGACCGTGTGAGTGATTCCTCTCCGAACCCTTTTCCGGCTATTAAATAATCGTGTAATAAAGAGACAGTAGGATTTGTGGTGTACTCGATTAGAGCTGAAATAAAAGAAACCTTTTCTTTTCCCGTGGACCTTCACTCCATCTTTTCAGCTCGGAGGCCATCCTGACAGCTCCAAAGTTGAAGAGGACTAAAGTTGAGCGTTACAGATTTGTCAATAACATAAAATAAAGACTAAAAGTGTATATGGTATTATGTACAGGCTAACTAAGAAACTAATGGAATTACCAACGTAAGTGTAATTACCAAACCTATTATTCATTCAATTTAAAACATTTTGAGAAAACATAACTGGATTAGAACTGAAATGTATTTTAATTTAGCAATACGCACTAGTGTGGCTGCCATTTTAATTACACAATTATGCTAGGACCAACCATGAAAATTTTGTAAAGCTTACTTTTTTCAAAGACTGAATTCATACATAAACTAAAAATAATCACAAAGAATTTGCACTTGGTGGGATGAATGTTTATTCCTGACTCATGAGTGTCTAAAAAATGTTATTGCATCTTTTACAGTAAAACAAATCCTACAATCATAGGTCCTAAACTACTCTGATTTCCGTCTGACAGCCATTTTGTTTTTGTTTTAAATAATAATTAATTGTTATCTCTAAAACAGTTCAACTATTTGTACAGTACTAACCGATGTAAAGACGTAGTTTGTTGATTTCAATAATTCGTTTAAAAATGGCAAACATTTATCGAACGAAGGGTAATGGTAAAACAGAGACCAACTTAATTGGTCTTTCAAATTAATCTATCAATTTTCTACCATTTGATAGAAATTTAAACTGGCTACAAAAATTTACTCTTAACGTAAATTGTTTTTAATTTACGGCTAAGTTTTTATTATTTAAGTTATTCTCTTATAAAATTTTTAAATGTCACCATTTTGAAACTAATTGTTGAAATAATTTGATTTATTTTTTCAAACTAGGTCAAAACAAAATGGCGGCTAGACGGAAAAACAGAGCATTTTAAGACCTATGATTAATGGAACTTTTTTTATGAAATGATGAAATAAACACAAAGTTCAAAGTTGGTATTAAAATTGATGATTGGTGTCTATTAAATGGCGAGCTTAATTTGATCTGTTTCCATTTTGCGTTCAGTTTTGCGTGAAGGGTAGATATATGAATGCTATATAGAAATTAGAGATTTACAAAGTCTTTAAACAACAACCAATTATTGCTTAATGACCAGCTAAAGTTTCATTCCAACACATTGTACTATTCGGCGATAAGAATCTCAGACTCTAATCAACTGAACACTGAATTTAGTCAATAGTCGTTCGATCGTGAAGCAAAGTAGACGTCTACCCGAATTACATGTCACAGTTGTGTGTTTTGTGTTGTGAGTTTAATTTGTTTGTGTTTTATGTAATGTGAACATTTTAATGTTTAATATTTTATGATATGAAACATGTTTCGAAACGTGTCATAGACATACGCTGAATGAAGTTACACGACGGATAAAAGGTAAACTTAGTTATACAAAAATTAAGGTTACATTATAGAGTATATAGGCCTACTAGTATGAAACTGATACATGCTATATTAAAAGTACTATATTAGGTTTTAATAAGTGATAGGCTCTACCACGTATTTTAAATTTGACTGTATTTTATATCTCTAATATTTAATATTTGTATATAGTGCGAGTCCTCACGTGCAATCTTCAATATGAACTATAAATTTGTCTGTCATGTATAAGTCATTTATTTAATTTTTCTATTGCACGGGGCCCTGGGCAGCCGCCCCCTCCCTGGATCCACCCCTGGCTGTAACCATATTAGACCGTCATGAACTCAATTTACTCTTAACAAATTATACAAAATACAATTTTTTTAAAGTTATTATTTGAATTGTTAGTTTTTTCAAAATTCCAAATAATATGCATATAAACTGTAACAATTTAAATAGGTCTTACTTGGCGTATTGTGTAGTCTCTCTACGACGAAGTGTCTTGGGCATGTCATTTGGAAATGCCACAATAGCTTTAGATTTTATCCAAGGTAATGACTCAACATTTTTCTCAGCCCCAACCATTGCGTTCCTTGGTTTCTTAACATCACTTGCAAAAGTTACATCGTCAACAAGAAACCCAACTTCATGTGTTATTAAAGGAGAGATACCTAAAAATAATATAAATAAATTAAATTATTGTTGCTGTAGTTTAACCTCTGTACAACATGTTAATATATAATGAGGTTTTTACCTATTTTGAACTGTCTTTTGGTCTATTACACACCTCGTAAAAGTTACTGCGGTTTCTAACACTATAGTTTAATCTTTAGGCTACACATTCTGTCAATTCCCTCAATAAAGGTGGCCATAAAGATATATAAAAACACTTAAGATATAACATAATACAACAACATCTATACAGACGAGCATAGTTTATTTTTGGTCAAAATATCTGGATGCAGTCTAGACTTGTCTGGTAAACGTGTCACACAGCTATATTTTGGCAAAACTTTCAAATAAGGATGACGGTATTATAACAGTGACCTATTAATTAATAAGTAATGCAAATTAATTATTGCCTAATCTTTGTTGCTATGGATCTTGAACTCGTCAAACTAATGTACGCTGTTCTACTGTTACCCTTTGTTTAATACTCTTAATAGTAACCCTACTTGATAGGAAATTAAACAGGCTACAAAAATTTACTCTTGCCATTTTTTATAAGAATTTTGTTTTTGAGTTATTCTCATTTAAAACTTTTAAATAGCAGCCACTTTTAAACATAATATTGGAATAAGATGGCAGAAGTAAAAGCTATGTCAAGTTTGATTTCAATTGGTTACACCGTCTAGAGATCAAATTTATTTAGTAAAACAAAAAATGGTGGCTAGACCGAAAAAGGGCATTTAGGACCTGATATGCAGATTAGTAATATGTCGACAACTAAATAGCCTTGCCGGGACCAACTAAATGCAGTTTTTACTCTGTTAAAAAAATAGATGCACAACAAGTAAAATAATTACTTGTACAAAAGAGTCAAACCTGGGTTAATCCGTGGTTTAGGCACCACAACTGGATGGCTAGAATCCTTGGTTATTATAAGAAACTTTACGCAATCAACTGTCTTCAATGTAGTTTTATCTGTCAAATTGGCGTATGTAAGTATTTCTAGTTTTACTTTCATTACCTTATTAGCTGTAACATTTAAAACAACTATTAATAAATCTTTCATGGTATAGTCTTATTAAAACAGATTAACTGAAAAATGATTGAGAATTTTTCCAGAAAAGAGATCTTAAGTAAGAAGTTATAGAGACAAATTTTAATGTAGGTAGACAAAGAATATTAATCTAGGCTCTATACTACTAGGTGAGTAAAAAGACTATAAAATAAAACACTCAGAACTTTTTTAATTACTCAGCAACAGAGCAACATTTTGATTTAAAAAGATATTTTTTAGTCTGAGTTACTGCTTTTTGAGAACAACATGATTCAGTACAACTATCTGATTTATCAGATCAAATTTCACATAAAAGTGAGGAAAACATCTACAGAATCGTTTCAACTATCGGAGCAAGCTTGCAGCAGTGATGTTCTTTTTGGCACCCAGTGTTATGATTGGTTTACTCGATTCAAAAGTGGTTGTCAATCAACCACTTCGACCCTCCACCAGGAAGGCCTTCAACCGCAACTGATGACACTCTCATTCAAAAATTAAGGATCTGGTTCGTGCCAACCGTATACCAGTCAGAAAACTACCAGAAGAGGTTGGAATCTCTACTGGGTCATGAAGTTTAAACAGAAAAATAGAACATTCATCGAGTTGCAGTACAGTCTGTTCCTAATTTGATGATTGAAGGGCAAAAGTAGCATCGTTTGAACGTTTTCCAAAAACTCCTTAAACAAGCCAACGATGATTAAACATTAATTCAAAGAATCATGATAGGAGACAAGAGCTGGGTTTATGCCAATTGCAAAAGTTCAGTCATCATAGAAGGTTGGCAGACACTCTTGATCCTCTTTCAAGGTAATGCTCACAGTTTTTTTCTATTTCATTGGAAATGTGCCTCAAGGTCAAACGGTAACCATCATTTCTAGAAAGTCATTTTGAAAACGATTAACAAAAACATTGCGAGTTATATCCTAAAATAGAGACGACTGTCCTACCACAGACATTGACCTTTGCGACTACCTTGTTCCCAAAATTAAAATCAGTGCTACAAGGACGCAATTTTAACAGCATTGATGAAATTGAAAAAAATCATCACTGTCATTGAAGGATATTCCATGGGACTAAAGGGGAAACAAAGCTGGGACAAGAGTGTAAGTAGTCGAGGGAAGTTCATTATGTGCCAAAATAAACAATCCTAAAATTGTAATAGGTTTAAATGTTTTATTTTTAACTACATACAAAAAAACAAAGTAACATACATGTTAGATAAACATACAAAGGAAAAGGAAGCTGAAAACTTAAGTTTTTAACCTACACATGTACTATCAGTCCTGCAATAAGTTTTAGGCAACTCTCGAAGCATTGTTGCAGATCTTCCAACATGTTGGTGGAAAGGGGTTTTCCATGCTTCTAACATCTCTAGTTCATGAAACTGTGCTATGGAAATCGGTAGCTCATTTCGGAAGATATTTCCTTAATAATTCCCTTTAAGGCCCGCGCACACCAAACGCGGAAAGCGGGAGCAACACGAATTTTCTAGTTCCTAGAAATTTAGTCGCGGGAAATTTAGTGGCGCACACGCAATGCGGGAAGTTTTGTGGCGAACTCAGTTGGTAAGGTGACAGTGTTGTGGTCAGTAGTACTTACCTTCTCATCGTTCGTCGCTCGCCATGTCATCTGATGAAGAAGAGGCTTTGTTGCTGTTCGCCTTGGCTGAGGATAAAATTTGTAAGAAGACGTGGGTACACGCTATAAATAAGGAAAGACAACAGTATGGGGAATATCACACCCTGATGCCGCATCTCCGAATGGATGAAAAAAGGTTTTACATTTACATCCGGTCTTTCTTTTTGATGTTTTTGTAGTCCTTATTGTTTAAGTCATAAAGGACTGGATACGTGTACACACACTCTAATAACATTTCTGTTAAATTACTCATAGTTACTCTAAACACACGTCTATACAATCAAAGCACAAAGCACTGCCTACCGAGTAGACACCTGTTGTGTGACTAGTGACTGTACGGTTCCCGCTCTATGCGAACCAGGCGGGATGACACTGCGGATCGATCCTGCGCGAACGATTCGCGTTGGTGTGCGCCCTCTCATATCCTGCCATTGTTTTACAGTCCCGCACGGGAACTTCCTAGAACTAAATTCACATCGCTCCCGCTTCCCGCGTTCGGTGTGTGCGGGCCTTTACACATAAGCAAAAGGTTGGGAGAGTTTGATGGGTATGGGAAGTTTGTTCCTAGGGGAAATAGGCGGTTGCCAAACTTTCTTTTAAGTAAAGCAGTAGTGGCTACAATGGCACCATCTTGCTGGAACTACTGGGAACCAAAAGTCAATTGCTAGCACAACAAAACATGTTCAAATCTCTTGGAAAAGGTTGAAGGAAGTTATCTCTGTAACGTACCTGGTTTAGAGTACAGCATTCCCATTATCATCTTCAACAAAATACCGTCCCGTACACTGCGCATCATACTATTCCACGTTCACTATGATGATCTCTATGACATCGTCATGTCGTTGAAATCTCAAAAATGTGTTCTTTTCTCATTGATGAAACCGTTATATGTACTTTCATCTGAAAACCATATATTTTGTAGGATGCCAGGTTTTCCATAGTTCATTGCTACCATTGATGTGCAATAAACTATGCTGTATTGTTTGTCCAATATATTTAAAAGTATTTTGTATTCTATGCAGGAATCCATCAAATTTTTTAAACATTCTTCTCCAAGTCGTATTACTGAAAAAAGATGTTCATTTTCAAAGATGTCTGGTGAAGACTTCTTTTCGTACACTGCAGGACTTGTTGTTTCCACTCATGGTGACTGTTTTTTAATTGTCTAAACGGTGTACGCTAGCCCGTACGCCAGAACTTGCCAACAACACTTATCTCTACTTTGGCTTTACTTGGCAGGTGAAATAATTTTTTTTGTGAAATTGTTCTTGAAACTCTACAGCAGTTAGCATCAAACTAGAAACACTGGAACAACCTGTTCTATCGAGCAAAAATAATACTCCACGATTTAAACTTTTTCTGGAGGTGTAAGAACTATTACAGCATTAATTAATAACAAACAAAAAAGTAATAGTAAGCAACGTGGCCTGGCAACAATCAACAATCTGTTCTAAAAGCCAACTTCAGCTGGTTTATTTTCAGTATTGTTTATTTTGGCCCATTCCGTAAGTTGTATTTTAATCACATTTTAGTTACTTTTTATTCCGTAAGCGCTGCCTGTATCAGTGCCCGACAACAAACTTAACTGTCACTGCGAATTCTCCTTTGCCCCCTCCATCTCGCCGGCACACCAGACAGAGTGACAGAGATAGACACAAGTTTTAACACAATACTTCATTTCATTCCTTTGCCTTACCGTGGCTTCAGTTCAGAATCCTTATTTTATATTGGTAGCTAAATTCAGTAGTTTGGTGGTTGGTCTGATATAAGAGAAAGTAATGATTTAGGCCTATACAATATTTCCGAGTTTGAAAAGTGATAATTTATAAAGACAAAATGCACAACATTTTTTTCCTTAATTCAGTTTATATAATTAATTTGGAAATATTATTTTTTATTTTAATCTAAAAATGATTTTAATACACAATTTGTATTCTAAAATAATTTTTTTATAATATTTAAAACATAAATAATACAAAAAGTCTCCTTTCAACAAACGTTCTTGTGCCGTAGACTTATTTAAAAGACATATGTATTACAATTAATTTACCTTCTGCCAAACTAGGAGGTAATTATTATTAATTATACAGTTATAATTAAATAAATTTAACACAAATAATTATATTTACGAAAAACACATTCGCAAAACAATTTTATCTATTTTAAATACTAGCTGTCGTACCCGACTTAGTATTCATTATTAATAACTACTGTAAGACTGTAATCGTATTGTGACATATTTTGTATAAACTATGGTAAATTTTAATATTATTAGAATCTTATGAAATAGGTCAGATAGTAAAATGATTGAACAGCTTATTCAAATCACATGACTTGTATAAATTTAATGGTTTAGGCAATATAAACAAAATATAGTTTATACATATTATATTAAAAAAAAAGAAGGCTACTTATTACACTCCATCACAAAATTTGTCTGGTTTTGTTACTAATTCTCTAAGTTTGTTGCAAAAATTACGCAGAAGGTGATTTTTGCACTCAACCTTTTCTACAGTTAAATTTTTGTACGATCGGTTATCAAGAATTTCCTTGTAAACACTACTATCATCATCCCCTATAAATCTATAAATTTATATTTTGAACATTCACATGCCTAATAGGATCAAGGATTAGGATCAAAGGCAAAGAGTATTATATACAGACTCTCGTAAGTCCTATAATTCGTCTTGGCAAATTAATCGGCGAGGGGTTCCCCAGGGCTCAATATTGGGACCTTTACTGTTTTTGATCTATGTAAATGATTTACCATATAATGTAGGTGAAACTAAAGCTGTATTATTTGCTGATGATACCACTCTGACAATTTCTGGAGAAAACATTAAAGATTTAGAGAAATCCTTGACATTGGCATTAACAATGGCTGAGGATTGGTTTTCAGTTAATAGTTTAAAATTAAACCCAAGTAAAACACAAATGATTCATTTTGGATCAAAATGTGTAAGAAATAAAATAGTTTTGCCTTATTTAGAAACCATGATTACAAGCACTGACTCCTCAAAACTCTTGGGAATCATTATTGATGAGAAATTAAACTGGAAATGTCATATCCATTCTCTTTTAAATAAACTTAACTCTGCGTGCTTCGCACTTCGTGCAATCTCAAAAACTTGCAGTTATGCCACAATTAAGTCCGTGTATTATGCCTATGTTTACTCACACCTTAGATATGGCGTAGCCATCTGGGGTAATTCTGTAGAGTCCATAAAAATTTTTTGTCTACAAAAAAAGATAATAAGAATAATCTGTAATTTGAAGTATAGAGATTCGTGTAGAGATGTATTTTAAAAAATCCAATTTTTAACCCTGCCATGTATTTATATTTTGAACGTTTTGCTCTATTTTAATTTTTTTTTTTTTTTTTTTTTGCTTTCCATGCCACTTTGTGCCTTTCGGCTAACGAGCATGTTTTTTTTGGGGCTTTTAATATTTTATGGTCCCCCGCGGGATTTGAACCCGGGACGTCTTGCTTATGAGGCAAGTACCATAGCGGTTGAGCTATGACAGAGGACTACTGCTCTATTTTAAATCCCACAAGAGTGGGGTCAGTCAGCACCAGCATGGATATTCTTTCCGTCAGCAAATACTACAATATCCTATTCATAGACTGAAGGTATTTGAACAGGGGGTGTATTACTCAGGTTTGAAGTTGTACAATGGACTGCCTCAGTATTTGAAAAAAATTGATTCCCAGTGTGATTTTGAAAAAAAATTAAAAAGATACCTCACTGAGCGGGCATTTTACTCAGTGGGAGAGTAGTGACAAGTAGTCCTTGAGGCTATATAACATTGTTGATTTGTCTGTAATAATGTATTATATATATATATATTTTTATATCTTGTATATTTATTGTTCTAACTTGTTTAAACTATTTTATTTATTAAAATATTAAAGTATTATGTGTATATGTATTCTAAGTGTAGGACAACTCACATGTATACTTCAGCTTTGCTGAAATTTGTATGCCGTAAATGAGGCTAATAAATCTATCTAATCTAATCTAATCTAATGATCATATAGATAAAGTCAAAAATCAATTTGTCTGGGAAATAATTGTGCACGAGATAGATCTGCCTCGTCATACAAATTATAAATACACTAAACAAGTGCGGGATTTTGTACTAATAGGAAATTTAAAAACCCTAACTACCAGGAACCGCGACAACCACAGGCTTTGTTTAATCAACCCGGCAGATTAAAAGGCTTTGCATAGATTAGTTTACCGTTTCATAAAAGAGTAAACAAACTCCAATAATGCTGACTTCCCTTTGATTGCAATTCTGAGGTTTTATAAGTAGTAAAATCTACGTGAAAGGAAATGACACAGGAAGTCTTGTGCCAATTAAATGAAAAAACATAACTCCTTTTACTTTCTCCACCCTATACGTAGTATATGGAGAAAGTATTGTTTTCGTCCAAATTTTCGCATTTGAATTTTTAATGAAATTATCTACCATTTGCCATCTACCAGAAAAATGTGCCCTACCATATGCAAAAACCCACATCTTTCTAAAAATTCTCGTTTAGCTAATAATAATAATAATAATAACTGATTTTTGGGGGTTTTTTGGCCATAAAGGGGGTTGTTTTTCAAATATTTTCAAAACCTTTTTACGTGCATCTATAAAGACCTAATTGACGTGTTTGGTGCAAATTTGTTGGAAATCGATCGAATAGTTTTCTCTCTAGATAATAATAATAATATTTATTAGTTAATCTCCAACTTTAATAAAAAAAAAACTCTACTACCCCACCCTACAAGTCACAGTGAATCTGTTTAGTAATTTAAATGTGTTTGTGAGAAAGTATGTGCCAGTTCCTGGTACCGTTTATTTTAGAAGGCATAGTACTGTATTAGCAATTATTGGTAAAAGGCAGATAATAAGGGCCTAATCTTAGTGACGAAAAGAAAATTAATAAAATACCTAAACACTAACAACTGTTGATTTCGCAGTAATCAAACAAAATCGAATTAGGTCCGTTTGAAATAATATTGACAGTGTCAATATCTTTTTTACAAGAAAATACAATATGGTCCAGTATAACACAATCACTTATGATTCATAATAATATTGTTTGTAGTTGTACTACTGCATAAAGTCTACGGAGGGATAGAAAGGTGGGGGACAGGAGCAGGAGGGAGAGTAGGGGTAAACAGCACTGGCACAACCTATTGCAAAATCCTTGAACTACTACCGACTTTCACAAAAATTATTCTTTGAAATAGGTTAACTAAACACTCTTAAACACAAAAATGGAAATAGTATGAATTAAAACAATTCAATAGTTCCCAAAACGAAATCACAAGCTCTCGTTTCATATAAATTTTATTTTTAAAATATACATTTTGAAGTATGTAAAAACGGAACGAAAAACACGTATTTTTTCTTATGGGAAAAGCTAAATTTGATTTCCAATTTTTGTACACATGTTTAATATAAAATGATTAAAACTATTTAATAGAAATGTTTAATAGATTTAGTTGTAGTTAACTATTTGGACAAAATCTTGCTAAAAGCCTTAGTTTCAAAGTAAATAACAAATTAAGATTCACCTCCTATGTTAATAGCGCTGTCACTTTCACAGCGCACTAAAGTTGGTATGCATGGCTCTTAAGGGGGCGCTTTTCCCTGCCCGCCATATTGAATCTTATTCCCATAAGAGCAATGCTAAAGAATAAGTAATTTTTTTCCGTTAATTCGTGGAATAAATTTAAAAATTTGGTTTCATTTTGAAGTACTGTCATATACGGATGTTGATTGCCGAATACATTTTCAGAAACCGTTTTATTGTTTTCATAAACGTATGATATAAATAGTAAAAAATATTAAACTTTATACATTTTTTACTCAGTTGCAAAAAGAGATATTGCAAAAATCCTTAGCAATCAACACCCACAATCTATTTTACTTTAAGAAAAAAAATACTGCTTTCGTTTTTTAACAAAAACAGCACAAAAATATGCTTAATAGTGAAGGTATGTTTTGGTTATTTAACATTGAAATTGGTACCCAATATCGTAGTTTTGAATGTGGAGAGCCGAGCCTTAATACCATGGAAAGAGACAAAAGTAGTACGCATATTTTAATTACCTGATGTGCGTATAACAACAGTGACTTTAACATCCAAGCTCATAGATGGTTTCAAATGAGCAAATTTCGGTTCCAGTGACACTCCGCTTATCTTAACGTATTTGAAAGCTAAAGGCAAGCTTGTAGAACAGTTGGTTAGTCGGATAGTTTGTGAACCACTGAAAAAAAACATGTTTATTTGAACAAAAATATAAAAAATAGAAGTTCTAGAATTAATAAAACTCGACAAGTGTGAGTTTAAAAACCTCACACTCTGTAAAAATTCAAATAATTAACAAATTCAGGCATACATTATAATTATGTTGAGTATCATAAACGTAACCAGGATGGCCGTAAGGGGGGTGGTTATAGCCCCCAAAATCCCCCCTGTTTACGCCTATGTTGAGTATATTTAAGGAAATACTTTAATATCACTATAAAATAAATAAAGAATAATCAAATTCTGTTTATTTTAGCACATACTGTATGTAGTATTTAACTATTAACCAAATTATATTGAACATCATATTTCTTAAAGCATATTTATAATACTTGTTCGGCAATACAAATGTAATTTGTATTAACGGCACAAATAAATGAAATGGAACTCTATGTTTTTTTTAAAACACAGTCTTATTTTTAACTAACTAATGACAGTTTTACCTAGAGTTAACTTGCATCTCATTGAAGTACAAAGTCTCTGGATTCATCATCAGCTTAGGTACCTCAGATTCTCCATGCACACATAATCTCACTGATACAGTGTTATCAAGAAGAGCATCTTTGATCGGTGGTTGAGGCATATTTTCATCTGTAATATTAATGGCCCCTGTAATTCATTTTTATTACCACAAAGACCCAGTGGAGATTTACAAAAATCCGGATTAAACAGAAATCATATTTTTTTAGGCAATAAGCACCATATACTGTCATCTGAAATCACCTTTTTCCAAATAACACAGATTCATAGTCTTTACCCAGAGTCAAACCAAAATCTTGAATCCTTGATCTTGTAATGTATGTAATTTATAAATAAGGAAAAGTAAATAAAACTTAAAAAATTATTCAAAAAGGATTTTGATAAAGGTGAAATAAGACATGACATAATAATTAACCAAATATTTACAGTAGAACGTCGATAATCCGAACGTCAATAATCCGAAACGTCAAAAATCCGAACGCATTCCGAGGCAGCCCCTGCAAAAATTTCGTTTTCGTTTTCGCAAATTCCAATTGTTGCGTCGTTAAAAATTTCACAAAAATCTTCATCGCAGGTTGACATTATTATCTCTTTTTAAACACTTCTTAATACCTGCTCTCACTCGCCTTCTCAACAGACTAGCTGTCAGTATTTTCACTGTCACGCTAATAAGCTGCTTTATCGCTAGCAGTAAACATACAGAAAGTTCATTAATTTCTCTTTGTGTAATAACAGTATGTCGTACATACAGTAGTGTACTATACAGTATTTTGTTTGATTTTTCGTTTGTGTTAACTATAATGTACAAGTGAACCTTTAATTAAGTACTGTACTGTAATTGAGAGTTACAAGTATAATCATGTTGGCCCAACTGTGTACGTGCAGGTTCTTCTAAATCATAATACGTAAGTAGTCTTACATACTGTATTGTAATTACATTAGGCCTACTGCTTGTACTGTTTGACCACTTTAATCAATTGAAGGGCATATATTATATTTTAGCCTAAATGGCATTTTCTTGGTTATTTTCAAAAATCCGAACAAATTGATAATCCGAACCCCCCTCGGTCCCAATTAGTTCGGATTTTCGACGCTCTACTGTATATGCAAAATGTTTATCATGAACAGAACTAATAGTTATTAATGAAAAGTCAATAGCTATTTGCAAGAAATTAAAAAAACCAAAGGTTACTATATATTCAAGTGGAGAATTACAGAGGACCCAGAAGGCATTGTGTGGGCCTGACAATAATAGACCGTGGAGAACTATAGAGTTGTTTACAGTTACAGCGCAATAACATCTGCCTTGTTTTGGCTTCTAAAATAAAAAGAAGGGCTGACTTTATAAAAGCCTTGAAGGAGGCAGACTTGTGTCTCATATCTCAGCAAATTATCGCCATTAATTTCCTTATAAAACAATTAGAAATCTTGTCGTATTGCAACAGTTGGAAGATTAATATCATTATAAAAATAAACTTTATATCTTCAGAAACTGTGTTCTGTTTTACAGTTACAGCGTAATAGGCTCCACCTTGGTTTGGCTTCTAGAACAAAAAGAAGGGATGACTTTATCAAAGCTTTGAATTAAGCAAACATAAGTACGGTATCACATCTAAGCAAAGTATTGCCATTATTTTTTTTAGTAAAACAATTAGAAATCTTGTCGTATTGATAATATTTTGTAATGGGTTAGATGGAAGAGAGAACTTTATAATCCTATAATCTCACTCAAAATAAAGGCATTTTTATTCACTCATGCTCACTAGACACTCCATCGCTTGTGTGTACAATCTAGTAATAAACTAAACTGAAACAGTTCAACAGTGGGGAAAAGTAAACTGGGAAGTATAATTTCTTTTTTATGTGTTTTTATTTACTGCTCTTACCAGCTTGTGCGTACTTAACTTTTGATTTCTTTTTACATTTCTAATGTTATGCAATAACCATTGAACTGTGTTCTTCCATGTATAGGTTTTTAATATAAGTATTATTTAATAAAATTGTTAAAATGTTCTTAAAAAATGATTCATAGGATTTAATTTTCCTGTGCGCAATCATCATACACAAAGTACCTCTCCCAAGACCATGTCCTGCAGACCTATTCAAGGTAAGTAGTTTAAATTACTGTGATCAAAAGTTAATTCCTATTAACCCAATATACAGTAATAAATAATCATTTTTTTTTGTAATATTCTACGTTGCAGGGAGAGTAAGACAATATAAAATAATTACCTCAACATTCATACACATATCCGAAATAATTGGGACTGGACCCGATTCAGATACTCAAATATTCGGATTGTTGGATATAGCTCGGAAATCAAGAAAAAAAATACATATATATAGTTGCCTCAAAACATAGAGAGACACCTCCTCAGGTAGAAAGGACCTTCCTAAAATCACACATTTGAATCAAAGATCTAAGACGATACGTTACCGAAATAATGGTTGTCGCTTAACTTTCACCATCACATCACGGACGCTGTTATGTCAGTAACGGTACGTCTTACAACTGTGATTCAAATTGTTTTTTATTCGTCTAAGTAAGACGAAAAAATGAGCCGTCATTCGATAATGTAGGCCTAATGTATCAATTGTTTGCAAATTATAGTGGGACACAGAATTTCTTAGAATAGAAGGCTATCCCGGGTGTCCCCTTCTAACAAAGGCATTGTTTGTCTACAGGTGATTAGGGAGGTCCGTTCTACCTGAGGGGGGTGTCTCTTTACGTTTTGAGGCAACTACACATCATACATTGAAAAAAAAAACTTTGATGAACATTGCTACATACATATACCGGGTATGTAAATATAATAAATGAAAAAGTAAAGAATTAGTACAGTAGAACTCCAATTATCTGAATCAAATGGGACCAGACCCCATTTTGATAGTCAAAAATTCGGATAGTTGGATTTTTTTGAATAAAAAGGGTCTATTTTAACCTGTTTGGGACTTGCTTCACGTTTACAGGACTGGAGTAAACTCTCCGCACAGACTACGGTCGCGTATAAATGTTTTATAATGTTAACGTTTGAATACTAATATAATTCTTTTACCGGCATTTGCTACAATCTATTTGCTTTAAAATGAACTGTTTCCACTATCGATAGGAGATACTAGTTAACAGTAGAAGATAAGAGAGAATAAAGTCATGTTGCCAGACCGTGTTTACTAGGTTTTGTTGAAGCCTATTTTTAAAAATAAATTAGGAATACATGCTTTATCCAAAAATGAAATTTGATTATAACAAATTGTAGAGAATAAATCATAGAATTGAACTGTATACTTGAAAATGTTAAAATAACCTTATTTTATAAACATATTTCACTTTGTTTCACTAAATTACGAGTAAAACAAACCTCTCGCTAACGCTGCGCATACAAAGCCAGACGCATTGTCCCATGCTTGAAATAACCTAGGCTGAGCATAAATTAGGATTTAGAGTATGTTAGTCGCGAAAAGGTTAATTAATTACTGTATGTATGTTGAAAAAGGGGGAAACAAAACTACTGTATTTTTAAATAAAAAGAGCTTTTAATTAACTAAATGAAAAGTTAACACTTTTACATGTTAACCGTACGTACATAAATGCATGTCATTGCTTTCTGATCATCTCAGTCAAAGTAAGCTGTTTGACTGTATTCATCCGTTTTGACACCTGAGGCCTGCACTATAGCTTCGCCGAGAAGGCAATAGCACGCGTAGACAGAATAATTATTTTGCGAATCGCAGTACATTCCCGTCTTAATTTGTTTTCTGAAAGCGATTCGGACAATCAGCGATTCTACTGTAATTGGTGGTAATTAAATGAAAAGAAATAAATTAAATAGTTCTTTGTACATACATACATAAATACAGTTGTTATGTAATAATATATTTCACTTAAACATCTCCAGTAAAGTGTGTTGCCTTGACGTAGAATGATTTTAAATTTTCTAATATTTTGCAAACATTGATTCGGATAGTTGGAGTTCTACTGTACCCTTGATCCATGTAACTAAATTACTGAGTTAAGTTTCAAAGGTAGATCTGTTTCTAGTGTTTTAAAAAATCCATACCAGTTAAAATATGTATACTACATAACAGACACCTTTGCAATATAAAAGTAACAAAAAATGTTGGATTTAAATAATAAACTACTGCAACTCACCAATACTTGGACGAAGGGTAGGGATGAAGGCGAAACGACCTTCACTCTTGCCGACTTTATTCTGATAACTTCCAACAACTAAAGCAAAAAAGAATATTTTAGTTAGTATAACTTCACCATAGTTAAAATTTTAAACGTCCTTCACAAATTTAGTGTTACAAAAATGTTTATCTATGTTGATGTTTGTCTTTAATTCTATATGTTGAACGCAATACATACTATAACAATAAATAATTAACGATACTGTTAGAGTTCTACATTATGATAATTTCTAGTTAGTCTAATTTTAAAACAACTTATTACTGAGTAAATTCACATAAATTGTGTAGGAAAGTTATGCAAATGAATTACTTTCCGTATTAGGTCTTGCATTATAGTCATCAGCTTCAAGACGCATTATTTTAATGGCGCACAAGTAGCTATCCATATGATCTGCATGCTTCCATCCAAGTTTTCGTCTTGATTCCGATATGGGAGCAAAACTGACAACAAATACAAAAATACTAATCAATAATATGAACTAAATAATAACCTGTTTTTAAATATCGGCATAGCATACGACATTTGTATATTAAATAATCTAGTTTCAAAATTATAAAACTGTTATTTAATCTCCCTACAAATTGAAATATTACAAATTTTGAGTAACACTCACACATATGATACCCACACGGATTCTCTAATCAATGGCTTCTCTTGATAGCTTAACAATTCAGCACATTCCAAGCCTTCACACGTTTGCTACACAATGTAGATGTTCAGAAAAATCTTTTAACAGCTAATAATATTCCTTGTTGTAGAACTAGCAGAGATAATTTTATAATTTATTCAACAATTTACTTGATATCAAATTAGTAAAAACCTACCACGTTAATATTCTCAATCTTCCACCCAGCATACCATTATGCCGCCAAGGGGTGAGGCTGTACATAACATTTATAATCAACTAATGCAAAGAACTCCTTCCTAGGATGCTCTTTCAAATAACAAGTACAGTAGATAAACCAAACAAGTACGGTTTAATGCTGCAAGTCTTTGATACTGCATTGTTGGCTGGATTTTGGTTAAAGTTTCAGGTACCTTGTGAGAGGGTGCTAAAGTATTGCTTGGAAAACGATAAAAAATGTAGAAATATTTACATAGGTACCTTTGTACAGTATGCGCCAAAATAAAGGTTACTGATATTGAAGCAGCTGTGGTTGGCTTTTAGAACAACTGATTACATTTTTGTTTGTTGCCAGGCCACGCTACTTTTAATTTCTTTCTTGTTTGAGGATAGTTAAAATGGTTCTTACCACTCCAGAGAAAGTTTTTATATCATTATTTTTGATATTACGGAACAGGTAGTTCCGGTAGTCCAAGTTTGTTGTGAACTGCTATAGAGTTTAAAGTACGAGTTCATGAATGCAATCATTTCATATGAATTATAACCGATTCAACAAGGCCTGAATAGTAAACGAAATGTGCGACATCATTTAAATAAATAAAGAAGAAAAATCAGCACTGCGAGCAGTATTTAACACAAAATAAAGTTAATACAATCGTTTCATATCAATTATAACGGATTTGACAATGCCTGAATAGTAGACAAAACATGTGTCATCATTTGAAAAAACGAAAAACTTGACTGCGAGCAGTTTTCAACGCAAAATAAGGGTATTTATTAAATACATCCAGTCCAATGAAGTAAATACAAATAAATCAAGTTTTTTAAATGAACAAATTAAAACTATTTTAAGTTGACATACATTTTGTTTGAAACATTTTATTTATACTTGCCACAAAAACTCAAGAACTTTAAGATGATACATCCTACAACTCTCTTTAAACTTTACAGTTTTCAAATGCGTACCTTATAGTAAATATTCTTCCCTCATATGGATTAATCTTTCCTCCGTTTGGCTTAATGGAGAACATTCTAAAATTTGGATGTGTTTCACGAGCTTCTTCAATAGGAACCTGTAAAAAATTAACATTTGTTTTAAAGCCAATTCAAAAATGAAAGCCTGATGGTTGTGTAGTAGGGCCTGACCAAGCACTGAAAGGAAACTGTTTTGTATATAAAACTTAAGGTACATTCCTACACACACGCATCAGTTGTCAGTATCATCATATTTTAGCTTCATTATTCTTTCTGGTGGTGCCTATGGCCTCTCGTAAAACACTGGTGGTGACTAGACTTGCGTAACTCATTAAGGAGCCGTTCAGAAGATCCGCTCAGTTCTCAACCGAGCAGAATGAAGTACTTCAGAGATCCACAAGATTGCAGTTCACCAAATAAAGGGCTCACTTGTTTTCTTTCATTACATCCTGCGATATGAGAAAGATTGTAGTTCAGTACTCCACTGATTGAAGGACTCACAAAATTTTCCCCCTTAAAGCTCTCATTCTGATATATATAAAGTATTAATGAACTAGCATAAAGTATTTTAGTGGCGTGTCCAGGGTTTGTCTCTGCGAGGGGACCAACTAATAAAGGGCCGAAAACACCGGGGGGTCTGGGGTATGGAATTTTGAATTTTTAACGTATAAAACCGCATTTTAACGATTTTTACGAGCTAAGCAATACTTTTACAAACATACAATTAATCTTAAAATGCATGGTTACAAATTTAATTTGCTTTAGCTTAGTTTTTATTGTTATGAATCTACTACATTGAAAACACTTATTTATGAAATTTAAATTCAATTTGTTAAATAGGTTTGTTGTTTAGATTCATTTGAATACAACTAATTAGAACATAGCCTAATTTAATTCTATTTCAATCATTAGGTAAGGTAAAATTAAATTATAAAACGTTTTTTCATAGAATAAGTAGTTTAATATCACAATGATTGAAAACGTAAAATTACAAAAACTAGATGTCAACACGATAAATCATAACAATAAATTCATGAGCACAATAGTTTTTTCCAAGCTAAAGTTGAATTCTTCTGGATTTTTTCGCCATTTCGTTTAAAACTTCGTCCGGGGTCACAGCAATGACTTTATGGATGTAGAGCAAAGAGAGCCCATTAAGTCTTATTTCACTAGTCGTATTTCTCAATAGCTCTTTAAGTATTTTAAAGTAGAAAATGAGTTTTCCAGACTACAAGAGGTCACTGGAAGGGTAGCCATTATTTGCAATAACTTGTGAACAGAAGGGAACATTTCTTTATTGCAGTGTGCAAGGGCTTTGATGGCAGTTATCTGTTTGAAGGGTTTACCATCCTTTTTGAAAGTCTCCGTTCTCTCAGAGTTGATTCTTTTCAAGATTTAATGCCATACTTTTACTTCTCCGTTCAATTGGGTTTCGTCAATAGCATCAAGTTTCTCTCCTTATTGACCAAAAAGATTATCAATGTGGATCTCTTCCTTGGATGTATCAATCAAATTCTCAAAAGATGAAAGAATCTTCTTATGACTAACAAATTGTTCATTCAGTTGATTTGTAAGTGCTTCTTTCCCTCCCTTTTCGTCATTTTTCCTTGGGGTCCGGTTCCCTTCGTCCCCCCCCCCCACCGTAAATACGCCCCTGTAATGAACAAGTTGTTTCTTCAACATCTCAGTAGACAGTCGATGTCGTGTTTTATCACATTTAATTTATAATTTCATTGTGTACTTTAAAGTAAAGGATATATTTATGGTAACTGTTAATCTAAAGTTTTGTTGTATTACAGACTTTATTAGAGTTAATTTTATATCAAACTAATACGTATATTTGGTAAATAATTACAGTTTTATTCTGATAACTTGAATGAGTTACTCGAATATTTTATTTAGTTTGTGTAGTTCATTTGCTTCGACTATTTAAACTTTTTTATAATTTTATATAAGGTATTTTATTGTGTAAATATAAGGGGTTTTCCTCTACCATTCAAGATTGTTGAACGATGTCATACGATTTAAAACCTCACACATAGCCTAGTAACAATACAGTACCAGTATTTCTTAAAAGCATATTTTTAAAATGCAATGAAGTGCTTTTTTGTTGATATCAAATAACCAGGGGTTTACTCGTAATTTTTCCAGTACCGGAACGCTGCCGAAAGTGACGGAAAGGGGAGGGTCCACAAAATTATTGAAATTTTCACTTCTAAAAAACCTACTTTACGTATCTTTGGTGAGTTTGAGGATGCAGATATGTTTTTTTTATAAGAAAAGTACACATGTTATAGGCCTATATGCAACTATTTTGGTACTTGTATATAGCACATAGGAAATTTTAGAGACAATATTATTTTAAGCAAAAACTTCTCAAAATTTCTCTTATTTAGTCAATAGGCTTTATTAGAAATTTAAATCGTCCGTAAAAGACTCTAAACCTAAACACATTTTCTGTATATCAAGAAATGACTTTTCTTATACAGAAACAATTAAACACAAACAAGTTTATTACGAGAACACAACGCGCAACACAGACACTGATGTTGACAAAACTAAACAACATCACCATGCCAACGTCAAAGCGACCAGCCACTTTTTGACAGTGTTTGCGAGAGGTAGCATGTACCGGGTAAATCGCCGTACGGCCAGTGTTTTGGTACCTACAACATAGGCTATTGCACATTTGAATACTTTCCTCTGCCGAGGCGCCTTTCGACCTTGTATTTATGACGGTGTTTGTCAGTGTACAACCACTGTTTGTATGTATTCCGTGTTGTGCTCTCATTTGGGATATTTATTTTTTAATTAATTAATCGTGAAATTAAATGAGTTATTCGATATGTATTAATCATTAAAAGTGTGGTCCAAATTATATCATGTTTTGTCTTATTTTGATTAAAATAATCTCATCATTATGTTATAAAATGTTTCATGCAGAAAAAGTTAATAATATAAAAGTTTAAGCATCCCAGGTTTTTAAAGTTTTCGTCCGCCTCGACTCTGAATCATCAGTGTCTTATTCGTAGTCATTCTCAGAGCTCGCTGAACATCAAAGGCATGCCGTGATGCTGGCAAAAGGGTGACTGGTGCTCCCAAGTTGTTCCATTTCGATTCCTAGCTAAAGGGACAATGTGAGAGACTTTACTGTAGTTGGCTCGCACAGTCGCAACCAGGCCATCAATGAAGTCATGTGTATCTCACTCTTCACCATCTCTGCTCTCTATCTGTGTACGTGTTCCGAATGAAAATTTTTTCTACCCTTTTTGAGGTGAGAGATCCTATAAGATTTCCATAGTTGCTGTAGGAGTAGTATATGACCCCCTTGACTGCGAAATAGGCATTCACTATACTTTGTCGAGTTCCCACGCATTCATAGTAGCGGGCCACCAGACCAAAAAGGCAAATGTTAAAGATGGTTGTATTCTAATAGCATAGAGCCAGGTCTTCATCTAGAGTCGAAGTCCCCATGAAGATCCGATCGCCTTTCAGCATACCTTTGCTACATTTCTCTTTATGTGTTCTCCCAAAAGAAGAAAAAATCTATATCTTTCTTTTATATAATATACCAAACTCCAACACAAACGTATTACTATCTTTATCAAATAATTGGATATCAAAGTATATTTATACTTGTTCAGGGCTGATTCAAATTTGTGTTTGCTGCAAATAATTTTTTAAATTAATATTTTACTCACCAATTTCTCATTACTAATTTCTGCTAACGCAACAAATAAGCTGCCTGTAGAAGCCATGTTATATACAACAACAGTCTCATAACGTTCTGATCCACAGAAAGTTGGCTTGAAGTCAATCAATGTAAACTCTCCAATA